>JAODAL010027049.1:0-55621 GCA_025379985.1 Phyllomedusa bahiana | reverse complement strand
TATCCATGTCCAGGGAACAATAGAGCAATTATTATATAGTTACCTACTATTTGTAATGAGACTACATGAATAAAGGCAGAAGCTGCAGTAAAGTGAGTTTAGTTTGTCCCTCTGATTATTTTCTTTAATGTATTGCTATTGTCATTCCCCCCCTCCAGTCTAGTCTAATCTTATCTGTCCCTGTTCAGAGAAGAATAGAGTGATTATTATGTCATTACCTACTATTTGTAATCAGAATATATAGAGATAAGCAGCAGCTGGGGGTCAGTGAGATTAGTTTGCCCAGCCATCCAGGAAATTTATCTCCAAGCTAGAGAAATATGGATCAATAGTTTATGTTATTTTTAATTGAATAGGACTGCCGAAATGAAAAAAAAAAATACTGCCAAAAATGCTAAATAAATTCTAAAATATATGTATATAGTTTTCCAGGAATATTTTTTTAATTGAACAGGACTGACCCCAAAAAAATAAAAAAACTGCCAAAAATTAAAAAAAAAAAAGAAAAAAGTTCTCCAGGAATATTGGTTTAATTGAATAGGACTTCTGAAAAAAAAAAATACTGCAAGAAAATTCTAATATATAGATAAATAGTCTTCCAGGAATATTGGTTAAATTGAGAAAAAAACTACAGCTAAAAGTTCTATAGAAAAACCTAAAGGGGTTTGTCTCACTGCAAAAAATAGCTTGTAGAGAACAGTAAATGAAGACTTTTACCAAGTAGATTGCTGTGTTTATTTTTCTTTGTTGAGGAGATGAAAATGATTTTATCCGCTCTGAGTGCACACAGGTTTCTCTAGGTTACCGACCCGCTCTGCCGTGCTGTTTGTCTTATCTGATAGCAGGGATGACATCATCGCATAGGTCGGCACACAGGACTGCCAGCAGCTTGAGAGCTTGATTGTTATCTGATCTAACAAACAAAGGAGACTAATTGCATTTTCTTACTTTAGCTCTGAAGCTTCTCTGGACTTTAAATAAACATCTCCTGCTCTCATGTCAGAGTAATTAACAGACCTTTGACTACAGAGCTGAAGTGTTTATCACCCACAGCCTGAGCAGGAAGAGGCAGGATGCATGAATGACAGCTGCCCTGTGGAACAGCGCGGTGAGACAACCCCTTTAACAAAAATCCTCCTTTCTAACCTCAGGAGTTATATTATGTCTGACTGCCACTGATAGGGGTTCAGAGCATCGAGGGGTTAAGTCACGATGTAGGATATCTTCTCAGCAGGTTCCTGTGTATCTGATGTATATTCCATGACCGCCCCTCACATTACTGCTCTACACGACTCCTTCCAAGATACAACTCGCCGGCGGCTCCAAAACTGTGGGGGGAAGTCGTCCCGTAATATTGATTCCTATAAGACACGTCACTATTGGACCTCGGGACACAGCAGGAATTGTACTCATTCTTTGCTGCCCTGTTTCTTATGTAAGTTTGAGGGTTAGTTGTGAGTTTTGCAATGAGTAACTTTTTGGAACGAGTCCACACGTGTTTTTTTTTTTTCTCCCTGTTTTTTATATTAACAGATCATTTAGCGCCGGAGCCAATGAAACTTCTCAGTAAGGAAAGTATTGTGCGGCCCGGAGGGGCGAGTATCTCCTCCCGGCTGCCCTCTGTGACCTCTGGCTTTTGGGTTTCTATATCATTATGCAGAATCCCACACGTTGCCCTTTGAAGGTCGGGGAGACGTGTGTTCACGGTGTCATCTTCTGCAGCTAATTCCGTGAGGCGTCACTGATTATCAGTGTCTGAAGGTCGCCACGTGCGGCAGGTGATCTGTCCTAATCTGTCTGCTCAGGCGTTGTCCCCTCTGGTCACCCTCTTGCTATATCCTCTGGTGGGGTCCTCTTCATGTAACCCAGAGGGTATTGACTAACACTATATTGGTCCTTGAAATTGAGTCCCCATCATGGTTCCTCCTGGGGGGTCAGATCCGGAGCGAGGAGGTGGCTGCATTGCTTCAAAGCCTGGTGTTTGTGTTTTATTTTCTCACCGTTTGCACAGGACTGCTTGCTGTCAGTGAATGAGAACATTTGCACTTTACATTCAGAGGCTAAAAACTCATTCTGACCTTGTCCTGCACCGACAGCTCAGGACTTGCTCAGTAGAGGTAAGAGCTGGAGGTTAGCAAAGGAGCATGGCTGGGGGAGGGGCAGGCAGGGCACCTGCCCCAGCCCCAGGCATAGTTAGGGGAGCAGTATGGGGCGGACTGGAGATCCTGCCCTCCCCATTAGCACCTGTACTGTGGAGCTTTCTGACGGCTGCTGCAACTTGATCCAGGCAGCAGCACTCATGGGAGAGGGAGGAAAAAGAGTATAAAGAGAGTGGGCTCTTCAGAGCCCTTAGGAGAGGGAGGGGGAAGTCTTCTGTATTGAGCAGCTCTACCAGGCGGACAGGAGAGGGAAGGGGATGGATTTTACAGAGGGCAGCACTGCCAGGTGGACAGGAGAGGGAGAAAGATGGAGTCTACAGAGGGCAGCACTGCCTGGTAGACAGGAGAGGGAGGGGGATGGAGACTGCAGAGAGCAGCACTGCCTGGTGGACAGGAGTGGTAGGCGGATGGAGACTGCAGAGAGCAGCACTGCCTGGTGGACAGGAGAGGGAGGAGGATGGAGTCTACAGAGAGCAGCACTGCCGAGTGGATAGGAGAGGGAGGAGGATGGAGTCTACAGAGTGCAGCACTGCCGAGTGGATAGGAGAGGGAGGAGGATGGAGTCTGCAGAGAGCAGCACTGCCGGGTGGACAGGAGAGGGAGGGGGATGGAGTCTACAGAGGGCAGCACTGCCGGGTGGACAGGAGAGGGAGGGGGATGGAGTCTGTAATGAGCAGTTCTATGGGACAGACAGGAGAGGGAGGGGGATGGAGTCTTCAGAGAGCAGCACTGCCGGGTGGACATGAGAGGGAGGGGGAAGGAGTCAACACAGAGCAGCACTGCCTGGTGTGACAGGAGAGGGAGGGGGATGGAGTCTGTAATAAGCAGCTCTATGGGAAAGACAGGAGAGGGAGGGGGATGGAGTCTGCAGAGAGCAGCACTGCCGGGTGGACAGGAGAGGGAGGGGGATGGAGTCTGCAGATCGCAGCACTGCTGGTGGACAGGAGAGGGAGGGGGATGGAGTCTGCAGAGAGCAGCACTGCCTGGTGGACAGGAGAGGGAGTGATGGAGACTGCAGAGGCAGCACAGCGGTGGACAAGAGGGAGGGTGATGGAGACTGCAGAGAGCAGCACTGCCTGTGACAGGAAGGGAGGTGATGGAGACTGCAGAGACACACTGCCTGAACAGGAGAGGGAGGGGATGGATTTTACAGAGGGCAAGCACTGCTGGGTGGACAGGAGAGGGAGGGGGATGGAGTCTGCAGAGAGCAGCTCTGCTGGATGGAAAGAAGAAAGCTTGAACAGGAAGTGGGAGCCTGAAGCTGTAAAATCACTCACAGCCTGAACAGGAAGCGGGAGCCTGAAGCTGTGGAACCACCCACAGCCTGAACAGGAAGTGGGAGCCTGAGGCTGTAGAACTGCCCACAGCCCGAACAGGAAGTGGGAGTCTGAAGCTGTAGAACCAGCCACAGCCCAAACAGGAAGTAGGAGGTTAAAGCTGTAGCACCACCCACAGCCTAAACAGGAAGTGGGAGCTTGAAGCTGTAGAACCACCCACAGCCTGAACAGGAAGAAGTAGCCTGAAGCTGTAGAACCACCCACAGCCTGAACAGGAAGTGGGAGCCTGAAGCTGGCTGTGAAGAGCAGGCTCTGTGATACAGCCAGATGGAAAAACCCTTTTAAGTTTGTAACTATATAAATATTCTCCATCCAGACAGGAGAGAGGATTGTGCTCCGGTCTTTAGCTGGGAGAGGGTTGAGTACATTGGATGCAGCTGTAAGACTCCATCCAGAGTGTGAACAGGGCTGAGCCAGGGTGGCTTTTCAGCCTCTGTCACAACAGTTCCCATTCACTGACCGTAAGCAGAGATCTTGAAATAGACGCATCACAATCCTTCCAAGACAATGGTTAATAGATTGGGGAAATCAAAGTGATGGTGATGAGGACATGAAGCTGCTGTCAGTCTCCTCCTCCGCCGCTGTCAGCTCCTCGGCCCGGACCCTTTACCCCGTGACGCGGCCGCGTCTGGCAGAGCCCGCAGGCGGTGACTTCGCTGTCATTCTCGGACTGACCCGTTATTTTCTATAATTGTACGGCTGGAAAGTTCCATCCATTTGTTCCATATTTACATCCTCATTATGAATCTGTGTACAAAGCCCCCGAGTAGCGGGACAGAGAAGCGGCGGCGGCGGCGAGGCTGCGATCATCACCTGCGCGTGACGGCAGCCGGTTAACCCTTCGCACCCAGAGATACGAGGAAGACGGCGGAGGAGCCGGGCTGCGCTTCCATCTTGTCAAGCAGCTTATGTAACGGAGAGCGGCGCAGATGGCGCTCCAGCCGTCCGCGCGCCGGGTTCAGCGACTCTGCTTTATTTTCGTCTTCGGCTGAAAACATCTTTGTATTTGGCACTAATTATTGGGCGACACAGTAACGAAACAAAAGAACAGACCCGCTCGCAAGAGAAGGCACGGCGCTACCCCGCGCTCACTTCCTTCAGATGAGACGGAGGCGCACATACTTATTATAAACCAGTAACGAGCCGCGTACCCGGGAAAGGTCAGCACATGTGCCGGGCCCACACCGCCAACAGGTTCTCCACTGAATCACTAATTATTATCACACAGCTTTAACACGTTGGTGCCCGGCCCGAGTCTTCCAGAATCTAAGCCCAATGAGCTGTGTATCTAATCCTATCCTGTGTGATACCGTCTGCTTAGCCGTGTATCTAATCCTATCCTGTGTGATACTCCTGCTGAGCTGTGTATCTAATCCTATCCAGTGTGATTACTGTCTGCTGAGCTGTTTATCTAATCCTATCTGTGTGATACCGTCTGCTGAGCTTGTATCTAATCCTATCCTGTGGGGATACCGTCTGCTGAGCCGGTATCTAATCCTATCCTGTGTGATACTGTCTGCTGAGCTGTGAAATCAATCCTATCCTTTTGGGATCCCGTCTGCTGAGTGTTATCTAATCCTATCCTGTTTGATACTGTCTGCTGAGCTGTGTATCTAATCCTTTCCTTTTTTGTGATACCGTCGCTGAGCTGTGTATCTAACCCTTATCCTGTGTGATACCGTCTGCTGAGCTGTGTATCTAATCCTATCCTGTGTGATACTGTCTGCTGAGCTGTGTATCTAATCCTAATGTGATACTTCTTGCTGAGCTGTGTATCTAATCCTATCCTGTGTGATACCGTCTGCTGAGCCGTGTGTATAAGCCTAACATGTAAAGGGTATAAAAAAGAGAGGTGGCGCTCTTCTATAAAAGTACGTCCAATACAATAAGCAATATATAAAATACAATAGAGGGCGCTCACCTGATGGTGTTGTGCGATTATGGTAGCGGCACAACACTCATGATAACATGGGTGGCTCAATCCGAGCCTCGGAAACAGCGGCCGCGTAGTCCTAATCCTCCAGAGCCAAAAACAGGCGACGGGCAACTATGGAAAACAAAAACCAAAGGGGAAACGGGCGCTCGTTTCTTGGTAATAATCCTCGTAGAGATAGACGTAGGATAAAAATATAAATTTTATTCCATTAAAATATTAAGGTATGAGCCCCCATACTGCAGAGTAACGTGCTTAACGCGTTCAAAAAAAGGTTTTTTATGTAACATAGAAACATCTGAGGAAGTGCCGTACAGGCACGAAACGCGTTATGCACGTTACGCTGCAATACTCTGTTGCTTTAATCCTAATATGTGATACTTCCTGCTGAGCTGCTGTATCTAATCTTATCCTGTGTGATACTTCCTGCTGAGCTGCTGTATCTAATTCTATCCTGTGTGATACTTCCTGCTGAGCTGCTGTATCTAATCCTATCCTGTGTGATACTTCCTGCTGAGCTGTGTCAATCCTATCCTGTGGATACTTCCTGCTGAGCTGTTATCTAATCCTATCCTGTGTGATACCATCTGCTGACCGTGGTGTCTAATCCTACCTGTGTGATACTGTCTGCTGAGCTGTGTATCTAATCCTATCCTGTGTGATACTTCCCGCTGAGCCGTGTATCTAATCCTATCCAGTGTGATACCGTCTGCTGAGCGTGTATCTAATCCTAAACCTGTGTGATACCATCTGCAAGCCGTGTGTCTAATCCTATCCTGTGTGATACCGTCTGCTGAGCTGTGTAACTAATCCTATCCTGTGTGATACTGTCTGCTGATCTGTGTATCTAATCCTATCCTGTGTGATACTGTCTGCTGAGCTGTGTATCTAATCCTATCCTGTGTGATACCTCTGCTGAGCGTGTGTCTAATCCTATCCTCTTGATACCGTCTGCTGAGCTGTGTTCTAATCCTATCCTGGTGATACTGCTGCTGGCTGTGTATCTAATCCTATCCTGTGTGATACCACCGCTGAGCCGTGTGTCTAATCCTAACCTCTGTGATTTTCCCTCTGCTGAGCTGGTGTATCTAATCCTATCCTGTGTGATACTGCCTGCTGAGCTGTGTATCTAATCCTATCCTGTGTGATACGTCCTGCTGAGCTGTGTATCTAATCCTGTCCTCTGTGATACCGTCTGCTGAGCTGTGTATCTAATCCTATCCTGTGTGATACTGTTTGCTGAGCTGTATATCTAATCCTATCCTGTGTGATACTCCCTGCTGAGCCGTGTGTCTAATCCTATCCTGTGTGATACCGTCTGCTGAGCTGTGTATCTAATCCTATCCTGTGTGATACTTCCTGCGGAGCTGCTGTATCTAAGTCTGTCGTTTGTGGCTACCCTATCACTACAGTCAATTTATAATGAACAATTTCTACAGTTTTCTAATAGACTTTCTCCATTTGTAAGATCTCTGCTTGCTGTCATGAACATCAACATTCCTCTGGACATCATAGTTCTTTCACTTATCACGTGTAACTTGTGCTGATACATTGTAACACATGATCAGGACAGGAGAGGCTTCACTGGAGCAACTGAAACGAACCCTCAGAAGTGTTAGGCCCGGGCAGCAGTGTATGTAGCTATAAGTCACAGTGTTCCTTTACTGACAGCAAGCAGAGATCTGGGTGATAAGACCAATGTGACAGAAAGTGTCATTCCCTTCACTCTATTTATTGGTTGGATCTTCTCCGATCGTTCATCAAACCAGGTTTATCTAATTAGTTTCCCCTTTAAAATGGCGGCCGAGCGCGTCACCGAGGTCACAAGGCGGGAAGTGACGCCTCAGACATTAATGGAAACTAATCCGATCATCCACGAAACAGGTCAAAGCAATGCCTGCAGTGTAAAGAATGGCGGCCCCCTCTGGTTGCCACGGAGATGTCCAGGGGCACATAAACAGTCCCCATATGTACCAACATACAGACACATCCTGATACTGGTGGGACAGTCAGCAGTCAGGATCAGTGGAGATGATTCTTGGAGCCACCAGTGGAGGTGATTCTTGGGGCCCTCCAGTGGAGATGATTCTCGGGGCCCACAAGTGGAGATGATTCCTGGGGCCCTCCAGTGGAGTTGATTCTTGGTGCCACCAGTGGAGATGATTTTGGGCCCACCAGTGGAGATGATTCTTGGGGGCCACCAGGGGAGATGATTCTTGGGCCCCACCAGTGGAGTTGGTTCTTGGTGCCACCAGGGGAGATGATTCTTGGTGCCACCAGTGGAGTTGATTCTTGGTGCCACCAGGGGAGATGATTCTTGGTGCCACCAGTGGAGATGATTCTTGAGGCCCACCAGTGGAGATGATTCTTGGGGCCACCAGTGGAGTTGATTCTTGGGGCCACCAGTGGAGGTGATTCTTGAGGCCCACCAGTGGAGATGATTCTTGGAGCCCACCAGTGGAATTGATTCTTGCGCCCACCAGTGGAAATGATTCTTGGGGTCACCAGACAGAGGAGTTGATTCTTGGGGCCCACCAGTGGCGTTTATTCTTGGGCCCCACTAGTGGAGATGATTCTTGGGACCCACCAGTGGAGTTGACTCTTGGAGCTCACCAGTAGAGCTGATTCTGGGGTCACCAGTGGAGCTGTTTCTTGGGGCCCAGCAGTGGAGGTGATTCTTGGGGCCACCAGTGGAGTGTATTCTTGGGGCCACCAGTGGTGTATTCTTGGAGACCACTAGTGGAGATGATTCACAGCGCCAGTGGGCACCAAGAATCAACTCCACTGGTGGCCCCAAAAGCTAACTCCACTATTTGGCCCTAGGCACCCCAGTTTGACACTGGTCTCTGTAGACAGTCAAGTCTATTTTATAATCTCAAAATATTGTTGTAGTAAATCTGCCCCGAGTTGGGGAATCAGGAAGCGCTATTGGTCGCGGGCGATGTCTCTACAGCGAATCGGCAGAGATAAGACCGGGATCGATTCTACCAAAGTATCAGGAAATTGAAACAAAGTGCAGGAAACGTTGCACAGGATGATTTGGTTTCCTGTGATTTTCGGGTGCTGATGGGGTCGGCCTTCTGATATTTGCAACACTCGGGGTCAACTCTTGCTCTGCGGTATAATAGACGGACTTGTCACCCGCACTGAGAGCCACTAAATTATGACCCCTCCGGAGCAGCGGTGCACCTGGCCTGTCACCACCGAAGCTTCATCATTTGGAAGAAAGGTGTAATCGGAGGATTCACATTTCGGACCCTTGGGTGAGTTAACTGCAATAACGGATGGATATTCCCGGCTCCAGAACCGCGAGTGTCCATGTGCTAAACTCATCAGATAACATCATCTGCTGCGCCCCGCGCGACTCCCCGCTGCCAAACCTTCCTCTCACTTCTCTGTTTCCACCCTGGAGCGAGCTGATGGCAAAGCAAGATCTCTCCTGACCTCTTCACACATCATCAAAGTTTCCCCAGCTGTAAACAATATAAAATTCCTCATCACGGTGAACAACAGCTCCGTAACCCTTCAGGAACCAGACGCTGCCCCTTCCAGAGGGGACTGCTCGCCCTTAGGGATGAGGACGATTTGGGGGCCTTCAGGAGATGCTGAACATCTTGGCCCGTCTGCTGGATTTTCTCCAGTCTTCCTTACTCTTCGGGTGTCGCCAAAAATTGCTAAAATTATCCCGGTCCCTGAGTTAGTTCTCACAGCTCCCGCCCTAGCAATTAGTAAATCATCTCTCCTGTGCCGGGTGCCAGCGGTGGTCGCAGTAGGTCCTGCATTTCCTGCTCGTACTGATTATTCCTTACACTATTTCCTGACCCCACGACAGAGGAAGGGAACCTTATAGAGAATTTGGAGGCGCAGTCACCGAGCCATCCTGATAGCATTACGGACTACCGGGATATAGCAGTGCAGTGGGCCCTGCCCAAGTAGATAACATCACACCAGGTCATGCCTCAAGCTAAGCCCAAACATGACACCACGTGCCTCTAACCGACCCCAAGCCCACCCATATCATCTTGCCACCTACCTGTGGCCTACAAGTCTAACTGCAGTGGGCCCTGCCCAAATATATGACATCACACCTGGCCGTGCCTCTAAACACTCCCAAGCCCACCCATATCATCACACCACCTACATATGCATAGGCCTGCAGCCTACAAGACTAATTAACCTATGTATTTCACAAATACATGACATCGCCCGAGGCCATGCCTTTACCCCCAAACATGAAACCACAGGGGCCATGAATTCATCCGCCCCCAAGCACACCCATAGCTTTCCACCACCTACATTGGAGTAGGCCTGCAGCCTACAAAACTACTTGCAGTATTCACCGCCTAAATACATGACATTACCCCTCGAGCTACCCTCAAACATGACTGCACATAAGGCCGTGCTTCTAACCATTTGCAAGCGCACCCATGTCATCACACCACCTACAATGACGTAGGCCTGTAGCCTACAAGTCTAATTGCAGTATACACAAATACATGGTAGCACACGAGGCTATGCCTCTAGCCATGCCCAAACATTAACACCACATGTGGCCATACCTCTAACTGCCCGCAAGCCCCACCCATATTATCACACCTCCTATGTTTGGATACCCCACTAATATCTTGTAGGCAGCCTGCGGCCTACAAAGCTGATGAGCAGTGAAGGAGGCCGATGGCCAATGGTTCTCTGCTCTACATTTTTATTTGACTGTTTTCATTTCCCAACAACACAAAAGAAGTTAAATACTCAGCAGCAACATTGGGATCCAGAGCACACATTGACATTAACCACAGAGACGTTGCACGCGACCAATAACGCTTCCTGATTCCCCCACTCAGGGCAGATTAACTACAACTACATTTTGAGATTATAAATTAGACTTGACGGTCTACAGAGGCCAGTGTCGGACTGGGGTACCTGGGGCCGAATAGTGCAGTTGGTTTTTGAGGACACCAGTGGAGTTGATTCTTGGAGTCCACTGGTGCTGTGAATCATCTCCACTGGTGGTCCAAAAGAATCAATTCCACAGATGGGCCCCAAGAATCAACTCTACTGGTGGGCTCCAAGAGTCAACTCCACTGGTTGGCCCCCAGAATCAGCTCTACTGGTGAGCTCCAAGAGTCAACGCCACTGGTGACCCCAAGAATCATCTCCACTGGTCGCCCCAAGAATCATCTCCACTGGTCGCCCAAAGAATCATCTCCACTGGTTGCCCCAAGAATCATCTCCACTGGTGGCTCCAAGAATCAATTCCACTGGTGGCCCCAAGAATCATCTCCACTGGTGGCCCCAAGAATCATCTCCACTGGTGGCCCCAAGGATCACCTCCACTGATGGGCCCAAGAATCATCTCCACTAGTTGGGACCAAGAATCAACCTCCATGGGGCCCCAAATCATCTTCACGGTGGCCCAAGAATTAATCCCATGTGCCCCAAGAATCAACTTCACTGGTGGACCCAGATCATCTCATGGGGCCGCAAGAATCAACTCCACTGGTGGCCCCAAGAATAATCTCCACTGGTGGCCCAAGGATCACTCATATTGGCCAAAGATTCACTCCACTATGCCCCAAGAACAACTCCATTAGTGGACCCCAAGAATCAACTCCACTAGTGACCCCAAGAATCACCTCCACTGGTGGGCCCCAAGAATCATCTCCACTAGTGGGGACCAAGAATCCACTTCACTGGTGGGCCCAATAATTAATGCCAATGGTGGCCCCAAGAATCATCTTCACTGGTGGACCCAAGAATCATCTCCACTGATGGCCCCAAGACTCACATAGGACCTCAATGTTTGTGGGTCCCTCAGGCACTTGCATAGTGTGCTCAATGGATAAGATGGCCCTGGTCATATTTGGCCTTTTATTATTGTCAAGAAGTTAACAGCAATCCTGTGCAATTTCAGTGCAATTGCAGATATATGGAAGCGCCAGATAAATAGCGCCCGCCCATTCAATCACTGCCGCACCCCTCCTGATCCGGGAACAGCAACAGGAAGGATGGGGCGTTTTTGGGAGTGGCCTGTGTCGCACAATGACTATATCGTATTGACAGAGTGTTCCAGACAGCGGCTGCAGCGGTGATGTCATCATTTCTGACATTTTCAGAAACATCGATTTCAATCATGTTTATTTGAAGTATTTCCTAAACGTTGTTTTTTTGCTTTTAATATTATTTTTTATATATATTTTATAAACTTTTTTTTAACTTAGTTGCTCTTGAACATTTCCCTTTTATAATACATTGCGGTGCTCCTGTGCTTTTACTTACTGTAGTTCATCTAAAAGACTTGAACATGTGATCTTTTCTACAATACACTGCAATACTCCAGTGCTTTTACTTAGTTCCTCTAAGAGAATTGGACATGTGATCCCATCTACAATACACAACAATACTCCAGTTCTTTTACTTAGTTCCTCTAAGATAATTGAACATGTGATCCCATCTACAATATACTGCAATACTCCAGTGCTTTTACTTAGTTCCTCTAAGAGAATTGAACATGTGATCCCATCTACAATACACTGCAATACTCCTGTGCTTTTATTTAGTTCCTCTAAGAGACTTGAACATTTCCCTTCTACAATACACTGCAACATTCCTGTGCTTTTACTTAGTTCCTCTAAGAGAATTGAACATGTGATCCCATCTACAATACACTGCAATACTCAAGTGCTTTTACTTAGTTCCTGTAAGAGAATTGAACATGTGATCCCAACTACAATGCACTGCAATACTCCAGTGCTTTTACTTAGTTCCTCTAAAAGAATTGAACATGTGATCCCATCTACAATGCACTGCAATACTCCAGTGCTTTTACTTAGTTCCTCTAAGAGACTTAAACATCTGATCCCATCTACAATACACCTCAATACTCCAGTACTTTTACTTAGGTCCTCTAAGATAATTGAACATGTGATCCCAACTACAATATACTGCAATACTCCAGTGCTTTTACTTAGTTCCTCTAAGAGAATTGAACATGTGATCCCAACTACAATGCACTGCAATACTCCTGTGCTTTTACTTAGTTCCTCTAAGAGAATTGAACATGTGATCCCATCTACAATACACTCCAATACTCCAGTGCTTTTACTTAGTTCCTCTAAGAGAATTGAACATGTGATCTCTTCTAGAATATACTGCAATACTCCAGTGCTTTTACACATCTCCTATTACCCTCGGCTTCTGGGGTGTAAATGACCCTTCAGTCCCCTGAAATTATGCCTAGAGGTGATAGAAGGAGCCCCGCTCACTGTCTAAATCTCTCTACCATGGTAAAAATTGACTGAAGCATCTTCAGGGTTAAAAAAAAAAAAAAAAAGCTAAGTAAAAAAGGGAAGGGGTTAAAATCGTTAAAAAATAAAAAAAATAATTGTTTTTTAATATTTAAAAAAATTGTCTCTTTTCAAACCTGCTCTGCTCAGTGCTGTTAGTTCTTTTGCCGATGACATCACGCTCATCAAACAGCCAATCACTGACCTCTGTGGTGCCTTCCTGTATGAATGGCGCTTAGGACTGGCATTGACTGCAAGGTCACGTGACATCATCAGCGTAGAGCACCAAGGCCAACGGCGGCGTCAGTGCTGGAAGTGAATCGGCTTCACAACCGAGTTAATGTTTATCACCCTATTTTAACCACAACTGGATCAGGCGTGTTTTATGCAAGAATGGATAATCCCTTTACATTACTGGGTTGAGAGCAGAGATGAGCGAACAGTAAAATGTTCGAGTTCGAGTCGAGGTTCTATTCAAACTCAAACTCCATTAAAGTCAATGGGAGAAGATGTTCTGGTTAATTTTTCTACCTATACAGGTGAGGAGAAGCTGGAATCACCATCCATAACAGTAAACTGGATACAGGGAACAACTTAGTGAAGACAATTTGGCTCTAAGAGTCATAGAAAAAAACTGAGAAGATAAAATACTTCCTTCCTTTCAATGGCTGAAAAGATGAGGACAGCTTGCAAGCAGGGGCGCAGCTATAGGAGGTGCAGCGGTAGCAGCTGCTGTGGGGCCGTGCATCTTGAGGGGGCCCAAAAGTCCCTATGACACATAAGAAGACACCGGTATTGGAAATGGCACAGGGTAACTGGCAGGAGCCTGTAATGCAAATGACATTTGTGACTATTTGATGTCTTTATCTCCATTTCTTGTATATTCAGCTAATTATAATTTCTGTTTTTGTATCACGAGCTATAATCACACAGGCTTGCATACCTCTGTTTATTTCTCAAGCCTGCAGACTTCAGTTGGCCTAATTTACGATCTAATGGGGCCTCATCGTCTGGTTTAGGAGTGATTTCGTATTTCTTATCTTAGACTAGGGAGCTTGCCCCTCCATGGTACAGGATGAGGTAATACTCGAAGCTGACACAATACTGAGGTTGTATCTGCCAGTTTTTTTTATAAGAACCAGAGAAACTTTGGTGACTTCAGAAGCTCTTGTACCCAGTGCTGACGCTCGCAATGGTGTTGAGGTCCATGGAGTAATACACTACGTGGAAATCCCTAAAGAAGCATTTATGCTATCTATCATACATGATTAAAGGGCAGCTTGCAGGTTGGGTGTTTTTTTATTTTTTCTCTCTGAATAATGGAGGTCGGTTGACCCAGTGAGAAGCCAGATTGGCTCGATTGAGAGGTAAAGATAGCATAGGACTGCCCGATTTTGAGATCACGTTGAAAGTTGTGGGCAGCTTAAACATCTTTTGATCAAAATATGTGAACCGAGAGTCTCGAGGTCCATGGAGCTCCCTGTTTTCGCCATTAAGCTTCTCATGGCTGAAGATTTAAGAACATGTGATGTTGTAAGCTCCAGGTGAAGTGTTGTAAGTATTTAACCTTTGTAAATACATATTTAGCAAAACTGTCCCCAATGTCGCACTATTTCCTGTAACCAGTTTATTATATTACTCATGTTATTATTTGATCATAATTGATTCCTATGTTAAATAAAATTGTGTTATATCCTGATTGACTGGCCTTCTTTAAAGCTGTATCTAGAACCTGTATTGATAAAACTTGCCAAAACAGAGCCCCATTTCACTTTTTGCTGACAGACCAGCTTCCTTCTACTCCTCTGAGGGCATCAGTGATTGGGCGTCAGGGCAGACAAAATCATCCTCTTTTGCCTCTTGATCTTTTGAAATGAGTTCTGACCCCACCCGTGCAAGCGCAGAAAGGTGATTGGATGGGGCCAAAAGTGCAGAAAGGTGATTGGATGGGGCCAAAAGTGCAGGAAGGTGATTGGATGGGGCCAAAAGTGCAGAAAGGTGATTGGATGGAGCCAAAAGTGCAGAAAGGTGATTGGATGGGGCCAAAAGTGCAGGAAGGTGATTGGATGGGGCCAAAAGTGTAGAAAGGTGATTGGATGGAGCCAAAAGTGCAGAAAGGTGATTGGATGGCGCCAAAAGTGCAGAAAGGTGATTGGATGGCGCCAAAAGTGCAGGAAGGTGATTGGATGGAGCCAAAAGTGCAGAAAGGTGATTGGATGGAGCCAAAAGTGCAGAAAGGTGATTGGATGGGGCCAAAAGTGCAGAAAGGTGATTGGATGGGGCCAAAAGTGTAGAAAGGTGATTGGATGGGGCCAAAAGTGCAGAAAGGTGATTGGATGCGGCAAAAAGTGCAGAAAGGTGATTGGATGGGGCCAAAAGTGCAGAAAGGTGATTGGATGGAGCCAAAAGTGCAGGAAGGTGATTGGATGGGGCCAAAAGTGCAGGAAGGTGATTGGATGGGGCCAAAAGTGCAGGAAGGTGATTGGATGGCGCCAAAAGTGCAGGAAGGTGATTGGATGGCGCCAAAAGTGCAGAAAGGTGATTGGATGCCGCTAAAAGTGCAGGAAGGCACTGAAAACTATTAAAATGGCGAACTCGAACTTCTACTCGAACAAACAGTAAAATGTTCGGTTCAGTTTGAGTAATCGAGATGTTCGACTCAAACTTTTCTCGACGGTTTGATCAACACTGGTTGAGAGTTGTCTCCAACTCCAGCAGCCGACTCCGCCCCCAAACCCACGCCATGCTGTTCCTGCAGACATCCCTGAAAATGTACCCCTTTAGACTTTTTGTTTCCAGGTTAAAGCAGAAATATACTTAGATACTGGGCACACTAAGCAGTTGCTTAAGGGCCCTACAAGTGCAGGGGCCCCAGGTGGTGAAAGGGTGTCCTGGGAATCCAAACAATATTCTGTGGATCCCTGAGTTGGCCATGCTTATTGAAGTGTTTGTGTATTGTAAGGATGTACAAATAACTTAAAACCATAGTGAAGCCATCAGCTCCCTGCTCTGCCTATTTGTCTTACATGGAGACCAAAACACTCCCCTGAACCGGGAACTCCCATAGAAAAGAATGGATAACACAGCACTCCCCTGTACTGGGAACTCCCATAGAGGAGAATGGAGAAAACAGCGCTCCCCTGTACTGGGAACTCCCATAGAGGAGAATGGAAAAACCACAGTGCTCCCCTTTTACTGGGAACTCCCTAGAGGGAAGGGGAACACAGCCCTCCCTGTACCGGGAACCCTTTAGGGGGAATGGAGAAACACAGCGCTCCCTGTACTGGGAACTCCCATAGAGGAGAATGGAGAACACAGCGCTCCCTGTACTGGGAACTCCATAAAAACAGAATGGAGAACACAGTGCTCCCGTGTACTGGTAACTCCCATAGAACAGAATGGAGAACACAGCGCTCCCCTGTACTGGGAACTCCCATAGAACAGATTGGAGAACACATCACTCCCCTGTACTTTGTGACCTGCATGACAGAACCACATGGGACTGAAGGATACTCCTTGGGGGTGGAGTATGACATAGGGGGCGCTCTCTGCTCCGGTGACTCTCTGTCATGCTTTGCCCCCTCAGGCGCTGGTTTACATCCATTTTGCACGGATGGTTTCCTTTGAGGAGGTTGAACCCAGTAATTTGGGGCTTTTGTCAGAATTTTCACGTCTTCATTGTTATTTCATTATATCTCCCGTCCTTGTTTGTCTCTTTCCTCTGCTCCTGTAATTGAGCCGCGTCTCGGAGGGTTCGCCCCTCGGATCCCCGCTTGCCGCAGAAGAAGCATTTATCAGAGACAATTGTTCTTCAGAAAGCACCTGAACGTCTCTGCGGATCGCGTGTGTGTTCCCGACCTGTCAGCGCGACTGACATAATTACTATTGTCAATGATTTCTGCAATTTTGTTTTATGAAATATTTCTGTAAATAATGAAAAGATATAATGAAGAAATCTGCATACGTATCAGCGGCAGCCTCCCTGTAATTAGAGACGCCGCTATCTGATGCCGGCGGAAAGGTTTACCATAGAATTAAGATTATTTACAGGAACAGAGCCTCCATTGTGCTGCACGACTGCAGAGCCTGGGGAAGACGATCAGGGGTGCACAGGCCTGGGATATAAAAACTATCTTTGAAGTAAACATAGTTTACTTACTATTACCCTGTATTTTCCTCCAGAGCTGCACTCACTATTCTGCTGGTGCAGTCACTTGGACATACATTAATTATTCCTATACTGATCCTGAGTCTACATCTGTATTATCCTCCAGAGCTGCACTCATTTTCTGCTGTACAGTCACTGTACATACATTATTTATCCGTACTGTTCTCTGAGTTACATCCTGTATTATCTCCAGAGCTGCGCTCACTATTCTGCTGGTGCCAGTCCACTGTACATGACATTACTTATCCTGTACTATCCTGAGTTACATTCCTGTATTCATCCTTCAGAGACTGCGTCTCATATTTGCTGTGCAGTCATGTACATACATTACTTATCCTGTACTAATCCTGAGTGTACATCCTGTAATAATCCTCCAGAGCAGCACTCACTATTCTGCTTGTGCAGTCACTGTACCACATTACTTATCCTTGTATGATCTGAGTTACATCTGTATTATCGTCAGAGCTGCGCTCATTATTGTGCTGGGGTGCAGTCATTGTACATACGTTACCTTATCTGTACTGATCCTGAGTTACATCCTGCATTATCCTCCGAGCTGCGCTCCACTCTTCAGCTTGGTTGCCTGCAAGTCACTGTACATACATTACTTATCCTTCTTATGATTCCTGGAGTTGACATCCTGTATTATCCTCAGAGCTGCACTCACTATTCTGCTGGTGCCAGTCATGTACATAAATTACTTATCCTGTACGGATCATGAGTTACATCCTGTATTATCCTCCAGAGAGTGCGCTCACTATTCTGCGGTGCAGTCACGTGTACATACATTACCTTATCGTACTGATCCTGAGTTACATCCTGTATTTTTCCTCAGAGCTGCACTCATATTGTGCTGTGCAGTCACTGTACATACATTACTTATCCTGTACTGATCCTGAGTTACATCCTGTTATTATCTCCAAGCTGCATCATATTCTGCTGGTGCAGGTCACTGTACATACATTACTGATTCTGTACTGATCATGAGTTTCATCCAGTATTATCCTCCAGAGCTGCGCTCACTATTCTGCTGGTGCAGTCATGTACATACATTTCTTATCCTCTACTGATCCTGAGTTACTTCTGTATTCTCCTCCAGAGCTGCGCTCACTATTCTGTGGTGCAGTCACTGTAATACAATTACTTAATTCCTGAACTGAGCTGAGTTACATCCTGTTTATCCTCCAGGCTGCAATCACTATTTTGCTGGTGCAGTCACTGTACCTACATTACTTATCCTGTACGAGCTGAGGTCGCATCCTGTATATCCTCCAGAGTGCATCACTATTCTGCTGGGCAGTCACTGTACATTACATTACTTAGCTGTACTGATCCTGAATTACAATCCTGTATTTCCTTCCAGAGCTGCATCACTATTTTGCTGTGCAGGTCACTGATAACATACATTACTGTATCCTGTACTGATCCTGAGTGTACAATCCTGTATTATCCTCAAGAGCTGCGCTCGTATTTGCTAGTGCAGTCACTGTACATACATTACTTAGACCTGTATCTGATCCTGGTTACAACTGTAATTATCTCCAGAGCTGCGCTCTTTATTGTGCTGGTGCAGGTCATTGTACTACGTTTACTTATCCTGTACTGATCCTGAGTACTTCCTGCATTATCCTCAGAGCTGCGCTCATATTCTGCTGGTGCTCAGTCACTGTACATACATTACTTATCCTCTATGCTCCTGAGTTAAATCTGATTATCCTCCAGGCTGCATCACTATTCTGCTGGTGCAGTCACTGTAATACATACTTATCCTGTACTGATCCTGAGTTCAACCTGAATTAATCTCCAGGCTGCACTCATATTTGACTGGGTGCAGTCACTGTACATACATTACTTATCCTCTACTGATCTGAGTTTACATCCGGTATTATCCTCCAGGAGCTGCATCATATTTGCTGGTGGTCATGTACATACATTACTTATCTCTACTGATCCTGAGTTAAAAAAACCAAAATCCTGTGCATTATCCTCCGAGGCTGCGTCACTATTCTGTGGTGCAGTGCAGTCATGTGCACTTCATTATTATCTGTACTGATCCGGAGTTACATCCTGCATTATCTCCAGAGCTGCTACTCACTATTTTGCTGGTGCAGTCACTGTACATATATTACTTATCTGTACTGATCCTGCGTTAAATCCTGTATGTATCTCCAAGAGCTGCGCTTCACTATTCTGTTGGTGCAGTCACTGTACATACATTACTTATCCTCTACTGATCCTGAGTACATCCTGTATTATCCTCCAGAGCTGCGCCTCTCTATTCTGCTGGTGCAAGTCCACTTTCATACATTACTTATCCTGAAACTGATCTGAGATACATCTGTATTTTCCTCCAGAGCTGCATCACTATTTTGTGGTGCAGGTCACTGTACATACATTACTTAGCCTGTACTGATCATGTGTTACTGCCTGTATAATCCTCCCGAGCTGCACTCACTATTTTGCTGGTGGCAGTCACTGTCATACATTACTTATCCTGCACTGATCCTGAGTTACATCCTGTATTATCCTCCAGAGCTGCATCACTATTTTTTGCTGGTGCGAGTCACTGAACATACATTACTTATCCTGTATGATCCTGAGTTACATCTGTATTATCCTCCAGAGCTGCGCTCACTATTCTGCTAGTGCAGGTCACTGTACTTACATTACTTCTCTGTACTGATCCTGATTACATTCTGTATTATCTCCAGGTGCGCTCATTATTGTGCTGGTGCAGTCATTGTACCTACGTTACTTATCCTGTACTGATCCTGAGTTACATCTGCTTTATCCTCCAGAGCTGCGCTCATTTCTGCTGGTGCAGTCACTGTACATACATTACTTATCTGTATGATCCTGAGTACATCTGTAGTTATCTCAGAGCTGCACTACTATTCTGTGGTGCAGGTCAGGATGTACATCCATTACTTATCCTGTAATGATCCTGAGGTACCATCCTGTATTTATCCTCCAGAGCTGCGCTCACTACTATTCTGCTGGTGACAAGTCACTGTTACATACATTACTTATCCTTTCTGATCGGAGTTACATCCTGTATATTTCCTCCAGGAGCTGCGCTCACTATTTGCTGGGCAGTCACTGTACATACCATATTATCCTGAACTGATACTGCATTATATCCTGTATTATCCTCCGAGCTGCAATCACTATTATGCTGGTGCAGTCACTGTACATACATTACTTATCCTGTACTGATACTGAGTTACATCCTGTATTATCCTCAGAGCTGCACTCCCTAATTTGCTGGTGCGAGTCACTGTTGATACATTACTTATCTGCTGATCCTGAATGACATCCTGTATTATCTCAGAGCGCACTCATATTTTGCTGGTGCAGTCACTGAACGAATACATTACTTATCTGTACTGATCCGGAGTTCATCCTGTTTATCCTCCAGAGCTTGCGCTCATTATTGTGTGTGCAGTCATGTACATATCGTTACTTATCCTGTATGATCTTGAGTTACATCTGCATTATCTCCAGAGGCTGCGCCACTATTCTGAGGTGCAGTACTGTAATTACATTACTTATCCTCTACTATCCTGAGTTACCATCCTGTATTATCTCCAGAGCTGCACTCATATTCTGCTGGGGCAGTCCCTGTAATACATTACTTGATCTGTACTGCTCCTGAGTTACATCCGGTCTTAGCCTCCAGAGCTGCGCTCACTATTTTGCTGGTGCAGTCACTGTAAACATACATTACTTATCCTCTATGATCCTGAGTTAATCCTGTATTATCCTCCAGAGCTGCATCACTATTCTGTGTGCAGTCACTGTACATACATTACGTATCCTTACTGATCCTGAGTTACATCCTGTATTATCCTCCAGAGCTGCGCTCACCTATTTGCTGGGTGCAGTCACTGTGCACTTACATTATTATCCTGTACTGATCCTGGAGTTAATCCTGCATTACCTCCAGAGCTGCCACCTCACTATTTTCTGTGTGCAGTCACTGTACATATATTACTTATCTTTACTGATCCCTGAGTTTACATTCCTGTATATCCTCCAGAGCTGGCCCCACTATTCTGTGTGCAGTCAACTGTACATACATTACTTATCCTCTACTGATCCTGAGTTAATCCTGTATTTATCTCCCGAGCTGCGCTCCTATTTGTGTGCAGTCACTGTCCATACATTATATCTGGAAACTGATCCTGAGTTACATCCTGTAATATCCTCCAGAGCTGCACTACTATTTTGTGGGCCGTCACTGTCATACATTACTTATCCTAGTACTGATCCTGAGTTACATCCCTGTTATTATCCTCCAGAGCTGCATCACTATTCTGCTGGTGCAGTCACTGTACATACATTACTTATCCTGTACTGATCTGAGTTACCTCTGTATTATCTCCAGAGCTGCATCATATTTGGCTGGTGCAGACACTGAAATACATTACTTATCTGTCCATGATCCTGAGTTACATCCTGTAGTTATCTCAGAGCTGCGCTCATATTGCTAGTGCAGTCATGATACATACATTACTTTTCCTGTACTGATCCTGAGTTACATCCGTATATTCTCCAGGCGCGCTCATTATTGTGCTGGTGCAGTCATTGTACACTACGTTACTAATCGTGTACTGATCCTGGTACATCCTGGCATTATCCTCCAGAGCTGCGTTCATATTCTGCATGGTGAGTCACAGGTCCATCATTACTTATCCTGTCTGATCTGAGTTACATCTGTCTTATCTCCAGAGCTGCGGCTCACTATACGTAGTGCAGTCACTGTACTACATTACTTATCTGTACTGACCCTGAGTTACATCTGTATTATTCTCCAGAGTGCACTCACTATTCTGCTTGTGCAGCCACTGTACATACATTACTTATCCTGTTACTGACCCTGAGTTACATCATGTATTAACCTCCAGAGCAGCACTCACAATTTGCTGGTGCCAGTCATGTAACATACATTACTTATCCAGGACTGGACACGAGTTACATCCTGTTTATCCTCAGAGTTGCACCTACTATGCTGCTGGTGCAGTCACTGTAATACATTACTTATTGTACTGATCCTGAGTTACATCTGTCTTATCTCCAGAGCTGCGCTCACTATTCTGCTGGTGCAGTCACTGTAAATACATTACTTATCCAGGACTGACACCGAGTTACATCCTGTATTATCCTCCAGAGCTGCACTCACTATTCTGCTGGTGCAGTCACTGTACATACATTACTTATCCTGTACTGAACAAGAGTTATATCCTGTATTATACTCCAGAGCTGCACTCACTATTCTGCTGGTGCAGTCACTGTACATACATTACTTATCCTGTACTGATCTTGAGTTACATCCTGTATTATCCTCCAGAGCTGCGCTCACTATTCTGCTGGTGCAGTCACTGTGTACATACATTACTTATCCTGTACTGATGATCGGGTGAGGCGTCCATGGGGCGAGCGCTGCTTAGCGGCTGCGCCCGGCTGCGTGCTCTCTGTGTCCCCGCCCGCCGCCGCCGCCAACGCACTTCCTACGTGTCACGTCAGCAGCGATGAAATGCAGCAGCCACTAATTGTGTTGTTATTAGTTCTTTGTGGAGGTCGTCGCGCGGATTCTCATCAGGAGACGCTGGAGCTGTAATTATCACAGATCGGAGGAGCTTCCTCTGCAGCGGGTAACACGGGGCCGGGAGCTGCAAACACTTCTTATTTTTGGAAACATAAAATTAGATTTAAACAAAGAGTGTGTCAGGTTCATTCGCCTCCTCGGCTGCTTAATTCTGTCTTAACCACTTCAGGCCCAGAGGTAGTCGGGATGGGCGGAGCGGGGGTGGCGGGAGGTCGTGTGCACAGTCACAGCCCCTGTGTAGTATTTAGGTCGGGAACCTCCCCTCCGCCTCCTGGTGACATTTTCGTAAGGTTTAGCATAATGAGAACAGAGTCCGACCAGCATCAGGGGCCACGGAGCAAAGCAGTGCACTGGGCCTATCCCAATCACATGACATCACAGCAGGCCACACCTCTAAGCATGCCCAAACACATGACATCACTCCAGGCCACGCCTCTAAGCAAGCCCACACACATGACATCACACCAGGACACACCTCTAAGCATGCCCAAACACATGACGTCACACCAGACCAGGCCTCTAAGCATGCCAAAACACATGACATCACACCAGACCACGCCTCTAAGCATGCCCACACACATGACATCACACCAGACCACGCCTCTAAGCATGCCCAAACAAATGACATCACACCAGGACACGCTTCTAACCAAACCCAAACACATGAAATCACACCAGACAATGCCTCTAAGCATGCCCACACACATGACATCACACCAGGACACACCTCTAAGCATGCCCAAACACATGACATCACACCAGGCCACGCCTCTAAGCATGCCCACACACATGACGTCACACCAGACCAGGCCTCTAAGCATGCCAAAACACATGACATCACACCAGACCACGCCTCTAAGCATGCCCACACACCTGACATCACACCAGAACACACCTCTAAGCATGCCCAAACATATGACATCACACCAAGACACGCTTCTAACCAAACCCAAACACATGAAATCACACCAGACAATGCCTCTAAGCATGCCCACACACATGACATCACACCAGGCCACCTCTCTAAGCATGCCCACACACATGACATCACACAGGGCTATGCCTCTAACCCCGCCCAAACAGATGACATCACACCACGCCATGCCTTTAAGCATGCCCAAATACATGACATCACACCAGGCCACACCTCTGAGCATGCCCACACACATGACATCACACCAGACCACATCTCTAAGCACGCCCACACATGACATCACACCAGGCCACACCTTTAAGCATGCCCACACATATGACATCATACCAGACCACACCTCTAATCATGGCCACACACATGGTATCACACCAGACCACAAAGTCACACTGGGCATGGACGTGCCCCCAGTTGGTAAATCCCAGCTAATTTGTTCATACATTTCTAGGAGGATTAACAGAGGAACCAGACCAGATAGGATTTACTAAAACAGATATGTCAGAAATGGTCACGACTGAAGGGTGGGCTGGAGTTTAGCTGGGGGTAGTCTGGTCTACGGGGGACCTCAGGTATTGACTAAAACTGTCAGAGGATGTCACTGAACCTGTCACCAGTCACTGACAACAAGCAGAGGTCTGTGAGGCATTGACGCGGTGCTGCTGAGTTCTCTCCAGTGATGTCCGCTCTTGTCGGAGGGGCTCCCTGTGCCCCAAAAAGACAACCCCATCAAATAGTGTCTTAATAAGTCTTATCAGTGTCCACTAGAAGGTTTGCATTACTGTCTTACTATCTCCAGGACCTCTGCTTGCTTTCAGTGACTAGAGGCCCTTGTTTATAGCCAGAGGCTGAAGCCTGGACAGGGCAGTAGATTTTGGGAACTGGATGAACCCTGTCAGAGCAGAGCGCTAAGGCGAGAAATCATGGCAGAGACTGTATGAGGTGATCCCGCGTGGCATCCGTCCAGGCCAGACACTTAGGTGTGAGTGACTCATGAGCTGAGGTCACACTCGGCTTAGGTTTCAGCCCTGTATCTGCTGGCTCCGCTGTGTGCACTCAGCACCGGCCGCACCAGAGTCGTAACTTAACCCCTTAACGACCGCCCACCGACTTTTGACGTCAGCCGGTGCGGGTCGTACTTCTACAGCAACGTCTTTTGGCGTCGCAGTTGGCTTCGGGGTTTGCGGCGCCTGGAGCCACAGCTGCGCTGAGATCGGGGCTGTACTACACAGCTCTGATCCCAGAGCATCTCCTGCAAGCATCGGGGTAATGAGGAAATCTCTGCTCCCAAGTGCTTTAACCCTTTGACTGCGGCGGTGGGTTACAGCAGAGCAATCAAAGGGTTCCCCTGCTCTGTCGGGTGATCGGAACACCTGGTGACCCAACAGAGCCTGGGGAACGGCTGCACAGTCAGCCCTGGGGACCTAGAGTGGCCCCAGAGCTGTCTGTATAATAATCCAGTGACCAGGACAGACTCTGAGCTGCCCTGATCACTGCCTGTGTCAGACTGACACAGATTATAATGTATTAGCATATATGAATATGCTAATACATTACTAAGTGTTAAAAAAAAAAAATGTAAAACAGTTATCCCTTCAGGAGAGTTAAAAAAAAAAAAAAAAAAAAAGTAAAAAAAAAAAAAAAAAGTGTAAAAAAAAAAAGAATAAAAAAATAGATAAAATAAAAATATTTAATAAAAAATAATTGTGCATAAATTACACACACAAAAAAACCTACACATATTTGTTATCCACACGACCTGTTGTAACCTGTAGAATTAATCTAACAAGTTATTAAGTGTGAAATGTGAACGGTGTAAAAAAAAAAATTTAAGAACAACATTTTTTTTTAAAAAAATAAAAAAATTCTATAATTATTTATAAGTGAACTTAAACTATCCCCCATAAAGTACAACTTGTCTCGAATAAACGAGGCCTCATCAATGCGTCATTGAAAAAATAAAAAAGTTACAACTGCTGAAAGGCAAGGAGGCAAAAACTAAAAAAAACGTTCTGGTCATTAAATACTTGTCAGGCCTGGGAGTAAATGGGTTAAAGCTCCTGGGCCCTGATGCAAAGAATGAAATAGGGGCCCCCAGTTACCATGTGCCAATTCCAGTGTTTTCTTATGTGGCAGAAGGGTTTTTGGGCCCCCTTGAGACTGCTGGGCCCGGTAGTGGCTGCTACCTCTGCAGCCCCTATAGCTACGCCCCTGGGCCACACTATCTTGTGTGACCTCCCCCCTATAGGAGCCTTCTCCATTCAGATGTTCCCCACCTCTAGCCCATGGCGCTGGCCGGGTAGCCGTGCGGCGGCGGCGGCGGCGGAGCCTCGCACCATCCGCGAGTTTTAGGGTCTTTCTTCTGTGAGTTATTTCAGGGAGGTTCAGATAATGACATTATAAATCTTTCGGTGCAGGCAATTACTAAGGCAGCAATGTGCTATTCCCCATTGGCTTCTGTGCTCAGCTTACTGACATATTACAAGCCGGCTTACCAGGGTCATTAAAACTGATCGGGGATTTATTGTACCTCTTTAAAGTCTCAGCACTTTGAAAAGTATTGAACAGAAAGGAACACAAAGCGCGAGGGGAAGGGAGGAAGAAAGACAAAGCAATCAGGGAAAAATACATTTATTCTGGCCCGGACCAGTGATAGGAAGAGGAGAAACAAAACCGCAGGCGGAGGCAGCGCCCCCCGGCAGCCACGCAGCGCCACGTCTGACTGCTGCCATGATGGGAGAAGACGCCGTCACGTCCATTGGGTTATAGGCTCCGCGTACCGGCCCGGCGGCCCCTGCACTGACAGAGCGTCACAGAGTCAGCCCCCACCTCCATGTACTAACAGAGGGTCACAGAATTCCGGAGTCACCCCTCATGTACTAACAGAGGGTCACAGAATTCATGAGTCACACCCCTTGTACTGACAGAGGGGCACAGAATTCAGGAGTCACCCCCCATGTACTGATAGAGAGTCACCGAATTCATGAGTCACCCCCTATGTACTAACAGGGGGTCATAGAATTCATGAGTCACCACCCCCCCATGTAATAACAGAGGGTCACCAAATTCATGAGTCACCCCCCATGTACTAACAGCGGGTCACAGAATTCATGAGTCACCCCCCATGTACTAACAGAGGGTCACAGAATTCAAGAGTCAACCCCCCATGTACTAACAGAGGGTCACATAATTCAAGAGTCACCCCCCCATGAATAACACAGGTACGGATT
This sequence comes from Phyllomedusa bahiana, assembly GCA_025379985.1. Lineage (NCBI taxonomy): Eukaryota > Metazoa > Chordata > Amphibia > Anura > Hylidae > Phyllomedusa > Phyllomedusa bahiana. Next base: position 28,975 of record JAODAL010027049.1, on the reverse strand, counting down.
CATGAGTCACACCCCTTGTACTGACAGAGGTCAAGAATCAGGAGTCACCCCCCCCCCCCGAATTCAGATCCACCCCATGTAATAACAGAGGTCATAGAATTCATGATCACCGCCCCCCCATGTAACTAACAGAGGTCACCAAATTCAGAGTCACCCCCCATGAAACTAACAGGGGTCCCCAGAATTCATGAGTCACCCCCCATGTACTAACAGAGGGTCACAGAATTCATGAGTCACCCCCATTACTACAGGGTCAAGATTCAAGTCCCCCCCTGTCTACAGGGGTCATAAATTCAATCACCCCCCCCCCCCCCCCCATGTAATAACAGAGGTCACCAAATTCAATGAGTCACCCCCCATGTACTGATAGAGGTCACCGAATTCAGAGTAAACCCCCATGTACTAACAGGGGCCCATAGAATTCAAGGAGTCACCCCCCCCCCATGTACTAACAGAGGGTCACAGAATTCAGGAGTCACCCCCCATGTACTAACAGAGGGTCACAGAATTCATGAGTCAGCCCCCCCCCATGTACTAACAGAGGATCATAGAATTCATGAGTCACCCCCCATGTACTAACAGAGGGTCACAGAATTCAAGAGTCAGCCCCCATGTACTAACAGAGGGTCACGAAATTCATGAGTCAGCCCCCATGTACTAACAGAGGGTCACAGAATTCATGAGTCACCCCCCCCATGTACTAACAGAGGGTCACATAATCCATGAGTCACCCCCCCCCCCCCCCGCTTGTAATAACAGAGGGTCACCAAATTCATGAATCCCCCCCCCATGTACTAACAGAGGGTCACAGAAATCACGAGTCACCCCCCCCCCCCCCATGTAATAATAGACAGTCACAGAATTCATGTGTCAGCTCCCCATGTACTAACAGAGGGTCACAGAATTCGGAAGTCAGCCTCCCCCCTCCATGCACTACCTAGGGTCACATCATTTAGCAACTCTCTCCCCAAAAGTTATAACAGAAATGAAGGCAACCAGCGGTTAGATACAAGTAATACGAAGCCTGTATAAAAAATAAACGTAGCGACCAATGGACGATGATTGGGATGGAAGAATAAATGACTTGAATCTTGAAACAAAACATCAAAAAACACCTGACCATAACAACTATCTTTTTCTAATTCAGTTCCTAACCTGTCCATAGTGCTGGGCCTAACAACAGACTCCCCAGCCCTATTTTACCAATGACAGCATCCCTAATAATATCCCTCAGCTATGATGACCCTAACTAGCACAGTTCAATACCATCAAAGAGATCTCAGGAATAGACCAGACTGCAAGACTGACACAGGACAGAACAGAAGCAACAGAGAACTAAAGACAAACAGGACTCTAACAACTGGGAACAGATAACTAACCAAAACCGGAATGACTGCAACAAGCTCACAAGACACAATCTCTTAGCTACCAGTATAGAAAGCAACCAGCCACCAAAGTGAACTAGGGATTAGATCACACTGCAAGGCTGACACAGGAAAGAACAGAAGCAACAGAGAACTAAAGACAAACAAGGCTCTAACAACTGGGAACAGATAACTAACAAAACAGGACTGACTGCAACAAGCTCACAAGACACAATCTCTCAGCTACCAGTATAGAAAGCAACCAGCCAACAAACAGGGCTCTAATAACTGGTAACAGAGAAGTAGCCAAAACAGGACTCAGTTCAACAAACTCACAAGACACAGGCTCTCAGATAACAGTATAGAAAGTAACCAGCCACCTTGTGAACTCAGGAGTAGAGCCCACTGCAAGACTGACACAAGGCAGAACAAAAGCAACAGAAAACTGAAGACAAACAGGGCTCTAATAACTGGGAACAGAAAACTACCAAAACAAGACTGAATGCAACATACTCACAAGACACAGTCTCTCAGCTAACAGTATAGACAGCAACCAGCTACAAAGTGAAGTGTAGAGGGCTAGCAATCAGCCACTACCAAATAATCGAGCTCACATGTGTGGCATGTTGTAAAGCAGGAGATGATGAACGAGCAGAAGGATTCCTGCCATTCAAAAGACCAGAGGACAATGCACCACATCAACTATGGACAAAGTCCCGGGTTAGAAGACTAGAGGGTGGGATGTGAAGCTGGAGCCTGATGATGGCATTTCATTACTTACCATCCATGGTAATATTTAGGAGGCGACCTGTGGTCATCGGGATGGTTTTGGGAAAGGCCCAAGTTTACAGCAATTTGCAACTTTTTAGAAAGTTTTTTTTAAAATTAATTTTGTACAAGTTGTCAGTTTTGTCCCAGAGATTAATGTCCGTCACTGTAATCTGCCTCTGTGCTCCAAGCTGGACAGTGATGCACAGGACGACATTTGGGCGGCCGCGTGCGGCTCATACAAGCCCCCGGTCACCTGTATACCTGATGGCAGTGATTATAGGATGACAATGTAATACCCCCTGCAGGGCCCGGGGTCACCGCCTCCACTGCGCGCCATAATCACAGGTGTTTTAAAAGATCTTTGTTTGTGAAAGCAAAAGGAAGGAAAAAACGTGAAATATTCTGAGCAATTTTATGTAACTTTTTGTCTATTTGCTTTAGGAAATGTATGGCAGAGGAGCTCTCAGCAGCGCATTATCCTGTGTGGATCCCTGTCTGGCCAGGACACTGGATGCTTCCCCTGTGTAGGGAGGTGTAAAGAGCTGGAATTGAATGTAACCCACGACATGACTGTCCAGCCTGGACTCCAGATTGATACATGTTACCTGCACTGATACATTGTAACAAACTGGACTCTAGAATCTGGTGTTGCTGCTGTGTGGATCTTACAATTCTCAGTGTGCTTTACATTGATTTCAATGTAAAACATGTATCATCGTCCAGACGACATATGAGATGTCTTTTTTATGCGTTAAATGGATCCGATCAATATCTGCAGCAGTCTGTATGTTCTCTCCATGTTTTCTGGTTTCCCCCCACACTCCAATGACATGATAGGATAATCTGGAGTTTACACTGTGAACCGCAATGGGGACAGGGAGCGAAGTGACTGATGACAATGTCTGTACAGCGCGGTGGACTGCAATGGTTCATTGTGAATTAATAAATAAAATGAATGTTTCTATTCACCGGCAGCAAGAAGAGATCTCTAACATGATAAGGAATTGAGACACAAAGTATATTGAAAACATTTCAGATACTCATACAAATAGTTACACAATGTTACAAAGTGATTACATCTCCAGTGCAAAACTAATTGGCGCCATGGTTACAGACCACATACAAACCCTGTGCAGTCAGGTCCGGCGGCCATCTAGTCTTAATACAGCACTGAGGCCGACATATATGAACCAGGCGCCAACTCACCAACTCTACGTCTGTTCTTAAAGGGGTTTTGCCACAAAGTAAAATTGATGTGGGAAGCTTGCAAATGAAATAACAAACATTTTCACCATTCATTATTATTAAAAATTCGGCACCGTTTTTGTTTTAGCTGCTCCTTTAGTGATCCATTGTTTACAGCTCGTCTCCAGGGGATACGACCAGGGCTGAGAGTTCCTCAGTCTTGGTCGCACATGCTCAGACATCACCTCTCCTCTCAGGCAGCTACTGAGTGTTCAACCCCAGGTGCTGTCATTCTACTCCCATCCTCTGTGCTCCTTAGTAATCACACACACTCACTGCTGGGCGAGTGTTCAAACCCCAGGTGCTGTCATTCTACTCCCATCCTCTGTGCTCCTTAGTAATTCGTCAAACAGTGCAAATAAATAAAAAAGGAATATTAATTAGGTCTGTGCATTGATAAAGAGAAATAAAATCCACAGGTTTGGTTCCTGCAAGGATTTGAACCAAGGACCCTTGTGCCTGGAGGCAAAAACTTTACTTCTCAGCTACTCACAACGCTTTGCATAAACAGACCTTTCTTTGATTACAGAGAGGAAAGGCCTGGTGATGTCATCCTGCAGGGTCACATGATTTGCAATTCAAACAAATCTCACACGTCCCTTTCTGAGCACACAGAGCTGAAGAGCTGGAGGCAGGAGGTATGAAATGAGATCGTGGCAAAACCCCTTTAATCGTGTATGATCCAACAGTCTGTATGATAGAGTGTTATGCACCAAAATTGGTCTCAGCCATGGTATGAATTTGAGTTTTTCACCAAACTTTGGCGCATTCAAAAGTGTGGTGTCTGCTAGGGTGCAGTCAATATGGCCTCTGCAGTCAGTAATACCGGCAAGCTTGAGAAACCAGTGTCACTTATATGGGGGTGTGGGCTGAATGAGTAGATTTGACGCGTGTGGTGTCTGGTGCACTAAGATTTGACGTAGGACTGTTTATGTATCTATAAAACAGAGCTACAATAGTTTTTTAATTTTAAAGTATGGCACAAAACCAGCCTGGCGCCATTCATGCATGTCACTATAAGTACCTTGCACAACATTTTGGGTGGTCCGCAACCATTTTGAACCATTTTGGATGGTCTGCAAAGGGGTGAGGCTTATAGACTGGCCTGCAGAAATGGGTGGTCTCTTTTGCCTTGGGGGGCATTGGGTATTAAGGCCTTGGGTATTCTGGGGACATCCAGGATGATTTGGCCCCCATTACGCACGGCCAAGTTGTGCAGGAGTGCTGTAGAGGATCCCCCGCCATACCTATACCTGTAGTATTAGCCATGAATCCCGCGTAGCGCGTCCTCCCATCACCCGCCACAGCCCGTACCGGTACTTCACGGAAAGTTTTCTCTCTGATATTTTTCTTTCCTTTTGAGAAGGAGCATAATAGAACAATTTGCCGACGCTCTGTATTCATGAGATGTATATAACGTACGTGCCGCAGGTTGGTATATACAATATCACCCTTGGGAGCCGCGGAACATTATTGTAAGAAGCAGAAAACAGCAATTACATGCCTCAGGAAAAGTCTTTGAAAAGATGATGGTGTTGTTACAAGTAAAGTGTTGCCTTACTGATATTTCAGGGTGTATATTGTGTGTGCCGTGTTTTTGGTGCACGAAAATGCCTGTAATTTGTCAGCAGCTAAATATAATTTTTACAAAGAGCAAACAAAATAGAATTACAGGGAAGAGTAATAGAAGATCTGTCGTAGGCGGAATGGGAGAGCTCAGCTTGTTCCATCGCCGACGAGTACACGCCAGGAGGCTCCAGCTTGTTCTGCGCCATTGTACAGACACGGCGGCGGCGGCGGCGAAGCCTCCATTCACGATCTGATCCCTATTTATTAATAGTGACATATGTTATTACACGCCGATTCTAGAAAGTTCTGTCGCTGCGCCAAACTTATCTGTGACGGACGTGGTAAAGATATAAGGATATTCTCTGTTTTACTCCTTTATCTTTTGTGGCCCTGGTTCCCAGTTCTGTCCACAGCACTATCACTTAGGCTTGGTTCACACCACATTATTCCATACGTCAGGGGTCTCCATCGGGAAATGCGAAACAAAGGTACCCCCGATGGATATCACAACGTAGCCTCGGCAAGCCCATAGACATCAATGGAGGAGACACAGTCCTACTTGGACTACGTCTGCTCTATTTGCCAACTGTACACACTTTCTGAGAGGGATACACAAGCGTGGTCTAAGGACTGACCACAGCTAAATCAGGAGTCAGCGGTATCCAGGGGTCTTGTGATAAAAAATTACCCCAATGGATAACCCGACGTAGTCCCGGAAGGCCATAGACAGCAATGGAACAGATGTAGTCCTACTTGGACGACGTCTGCTCTATTTTCCAACTGTATATACTTTCTGTGAGTGATACACAAGTGGGATCTATGGACTGACCACAGCTAAGTCAGGGTCAGGGGTATCCAGGGATATTGTGATAAAAAAGTTACCCCGACAGCTAACCCAACGTAGTCCCAGCAGCCCATAGACATCAGTGGAGGAGATGTAGTCCTACTTGGACTACATCTGCTCTATTTGTCAACCATACACACTTTCTGTGAGGGATACACAAGTGTGGTCTATGGACTGATCACAGCGGAGTCAGGGGTATCCAGGGGCCTCGTGATAAAAAATTACCCCAGCGAATAACCCAACGTAGTCCCAGCAGGCCATAGACATCAATGGAGGAGACGTAGACCTAATTGGACTACGTCTGCTCTATTTGTCAACTGTACACACTTTCTGTGGACTGACCACAGCTAAGTCAGTGGTGAGGGGTATCCAGGGGTCTTGTGAAAAAAAAATTACCACAACAAATAACCCAACATAGTCCCAGCAGGCGATAGACATCAATGGAGGAGACGTAGTCCTACTTGGACTACGTCTGCTCTATTTGTCAACCGTACACATACACTGCGTGGGATACACAAGTGTGGTCTATGGACTGACCGGTTATGTCAGCAGTATCTATCAGGATAATGTGAGAGATAGTCACCTCCATGGACATCATAACCAGGGGTGGCAGGTCTATAGACATCAATAGAGAAGGCAGAGTTCTACCTGGACAGACATCTGCTCTATTTATTAAGTGTGCCACTCTCTGTATGGGACACACAAGCGTATTCTATGGATTGACTTTGGCTAATGAAAAAATGACCCCAACAGATACCACGACGTAGCCTCGGCAGTCCTATAGACATCAATGGAGCAGATATGTAGTATTATTTGGACTATGTCTGCTGTATTTGCCAATGTGCAGAATAGAGGAGTGTGGTCTACGGACTGGCCGCGGCTACATCAGGGGTGTCTGTCAGGCTATCGTGATAAAAAAGTACCCCGATGGATAACATGGCGGAGCAGACACAGTCCAAACAGACACAAAAGGGTGGTCTATGGACTGGACACGACTTCGTCAGGGGTATCCGTCGGGGTATCTTTAACAAAGTGAATAACAGTCTTATTAGGCCCCAATGCATAGTATAAATACAAGCAGGAAATTATTTACACCTTCTACATGACTCAATGGTAATTCTACCTGCTCTGACAAATTGTAGCAGACCGTCAGGACAGCAGGTTTGTGGTGCTGATGGGTTTACGTCACAGTGGGTTAAATAGACCCGATGTAATTGTTACAAAGCCTCAGCTGTGAGAAGTATTATGTCAGGAATTCATTTATACCTAGTACATGACTCAATGGTAATTTTACCTGCTCTGATACATTGTAGAGACCGTCAGGACAGCAGGTTTGTGGTGCTGATGGGCTTCCTAGTTGTAATTGTTACAAAGTCTCAGCAGTGAGCAGTATTGGGTCAGGCTGGTGGAATGTAACCGCGAATGTTCCTACTCACTGCCAGCAAAGCAAAGAATTTGAAAATGGAAGTATATTAGAACTTGTTACAGTAAAGGCCGTATTCATTGCTGTATCCGATTTCCTATCACTTTGACCCGTTCACATGTAATACTCCAAACACTGCAGCGTTTTGTGCATACAGCTCCTATGCAAACCCCTGTGTCTCCATGGTTACAGAATACAAACTTTTAATAATGTTCCATCAAATGCACTAAATACGTAAAATGGCACCAAATAGACATTGGACATTTTTTTCTTTTTGAGCGACCTTGTTTAGCTTCAGTACCATAGGGGTAGATTACAGTGCAGACAGCAGAGGACCCCTGAGCAAGACCAGTACACAGGTCCCCCGCTCTCCAGTAGCTCGGCACAGAGCACCTCTGTCTCTCTTACCATCCACCAGTAATTGCCAGCCATTGTCATGACTTCAGTGCCCTACATACAACCCAATAGACAGCAGGGAGCGGTGGGGCCCCTTACCTCCTGGGCCCCGGGGCACTTCCAGGAAGATGCACCTCCCAGTAAATTTGGTTTGGGTTATCAGTGCTGCTTTTGCTGACATTGGCAGATCAGTGATTAGGAGGAAGCCCCATGATCTCTGCACATGTTATTATCAGGATAGGAGGAACATTGCACCCGCTGAGGTATGGAAATCAAAAATGAGACTTGGATTGCGGCCCCTCTGACCCCTTTCCTGCCATGAAGGTTACTTGACTGTCTGGTTGTCTCCCCTCCATTTTGTTGCTAATTTTTGGTGGATGGGTGAGGGTCATACAGCTGACATGAGGGGGTCAAAGGGCTACCCCATGCACTCATGCCCCTACGGCATGTGTGAAGGGGTTGGTTGTCCCTAATGGCATGTGGGCTCCATCTATCATATGACCCAGTCCTCACTTAACTGGACTTGTGCATTCCTGTGCCGCCGGTGGCTTATGTGACCTTTAGATGTTGCATTATATTGTTGCATGCTGTGATATATGTTTTGAGTCCCCCTATAGAGCAGAGCGTGCTCCCTCAGTGTCGCCTGGTTCTCCCTAGTGGCATGAGGAATTCATGTACCATACTACCCAGTCTTCTCTTGGCTGGACTTGTGCATTTCCGTGCCGCCGGTGGTGATTTATGTGACCTTGAGATGTTGCATTACATTGTTGCATGCAGTGATACATGTTCTGCATCCCCCTACAAAACAGAGTGTGCCCCATTAGTGTTGCCTGGTTGTCCCTGGTGTCAAGTGGACTTCATGTACCATACTACTGTGCGTATACGGATATCGAAACGGCGCTGGAAACAAAGCCTGCACCGCAAAGGATCCAGAGTCCGGCTGAGGTAAAATCAAAAAGCTTTATTGATGTGCTAGTAAAAAAGAGAGCAAAACGGCAAACAAACCACCACTATGGCGTATACAAACAGACGCGTTTCGAGTGTGTAGCTCTTGCTCACTGTTGTAAATGAGCAAGAGCTACAGTAAGTGAGCCTATTTGCTTTCATGTACCATACTACCCACTCTTCTCTTGGCTGGACTTGTGCATTCCTGTGCTGCAGGTAGTGGCTCATTTGACCTTGAGTTGTTGCATTATATTGTTGCATACAGTGATACATGTTCTGCATCCCCCTATAGAGCAGAGCGTGCTCCCTCAGTGTCGCCTGGTTGTCCCTGGTGGCCTGTGGACTTCATGTGCCATGCTACCAAGTCTTCTCTTGGCTGGACTTGTGCATTCCTGTGCCGTCGGTGGTGGCTTCTGTGACCTTGAGATATTGCACTATATTGTTCATACAGTGATATACTTGCTGTGTCCCCTATAGAGCAGCGCGTGCCCCCTCAGTGTCTCCGGAGCTGTGTGGTGTCACCTGTGCGCTCCGAGCTCCGGGCCCGTCTCACCAATGTCTTGTTTTATTGTCATTTTAATCAGGCCATTCTGTCAGTGCCGGGCGCTCGCTCTCTGCCATTCGTATAACACATCTATAATTCAGCGAGGAGGCGCCATGAAGATTACCATATAAACACTTTTATTCGCATTGTGCGCCGCGCCTTCCCGCCATTCCTGCAGATTGCTCTGCTTTATGGCTGCAGACTATACGCGCCTTGTAGTGGCCTCTTTGTAGCAGCATCATCTGTATTCAGACATTAGAGGCCTCACCTGGATAACAACTCAATAGAGCAAACAGCCCCATTCACCATTTCAATAGGTTTCCTGGTTCCCCTGGATGTAGACGCGGGGTCCTGGGCTCTCATAGAGGCGACCACTATAGGTCACTAATTAGGAGATCAGATTGAGGCAGGTATTTACTAAGACCGGACCGTGAGGAACTCAGGCCCCAAGTGAATGGCCCGGTCATTGTGTGACCCCCTGTACTTGGTTAATGTACACTAGTCATCAAACATTGGTGTCTGAAATAACCCTCCATGAGCCTCTGGTTCTGTCTCTAGTGGAGAGTCCACTGAGAATCAAAACAGTCATGGGTGAGCGTCCATAAGCGACATTTGGGATCTAATCATGCAAGGACTTCTAAGTTACCACCATACGAGCCCAACCTAGCATTGGTGTCTGAAATAACAGTCGCAGGTTTGAGGCAGATTTTACCCCGTTGAATTAAAGGGTGTTCTCACCATGAACTTTGATGGCGTATAGATAGGACAGGTCTTCAAAGTCTGTGATCTGTACCGATCTCAGGAACAGAGAACCGATTGCACATTTGCACGACTCTCATTCTTATCTATGGAAGTTACGAGCACAGGTGAGCAGTGTCTTTATCTGTACTGGGAACTCCCATAGAACAGAATGGAGAACACAAGGCTCCTCTGTACTGGGAACTCCCATAGAACAGAATGGAGAACACAGCGCTCTCCTGTACTGGGAATTCCCATAGAACAGAATGGAGAACACAGTGCTCCCCTGTACTGGGAATTCCCATAGAACAGAATGGAGAACACAACACTCCCTTGTACTGGGAACTTCCATAGAACAGAATAGAGAGAACACAGCACTCCCCTGCACTGGGAACTCCCATAGAACAGAATGGAGAACACATCGCTCTCTTGTTCTGGGAACTCCCATAGAACAGAATGGAGATCATATCCCTCTCCTGTACTGGGAACTCCCATAGAACAGAATGGAGAACACATCGCTCTCCTGTACTGGGAACTCCCATAGAACAGAATGGAGAACATATCACTCTCCTGTACTGGGAACTCCCATAGAAAAAGAAAAGAGAACACAGTGCTCCCCTGTACTGGGAACTCCCATAGAGGAGAATGGAGAACACACCGCTCTCCTATACTGGGAACTCCCATAGAGGAGAATGGAGAACACAGCGCTCCACTGTACTGGGAACTCCCACAGAACAGAATAGAGAACATAGCGCTCCCCTGTACTGGGAACTCCCATATACGAAAAATGGAGAATACAGCGCTCCCCTGATACTGGGAACTCCCATAGAGGAGAATGGAAGAACACAGCACTCCCCTGTACTGGGAACTTCCACACATAGAACAAATGGAGAACACAATGCGCTCCTCTGTACTGGGAAGTTCCCATGAACGAAGGGAGAACCAGGCTTTACCTGTACTGGGAACTCCCATAGAACAGAATGGAGAACACATGGCTCTCCTGTTACTGGGAACTCCCATAGAACAGAATGGAGAACACAACTCTCCTGTACTGGTAACTTCCCATAGAACAGAATGGAGAACAAAGCGCTCCCATGTAGTGGTAATTCCCATAGAACAGAATGGAGAAAACAGCGCTTCCTGAACTGGGAACTCCCATAGAAAGAATGGAGAACAGTCGCTCCCTGTACTGGGAACTTCCCATAGAACAGAATGGAGAACACAGCGCTCCCTGTACTGGGAACTTCCCATAGAACAGAATGGAGAACACAGCGCTCCCCTGTACTGGGAACTTCCCATAGAGACAGAATGGAGAACACAGCAGCTCCCTCTGTACTGGAACTCCCATAGAACAGAATGGAGAACACATAGCTCCTCCTGTACTGGGAACTCCCATAGAACAGAATGGAGAACACAGCGCTACCTGTACTGGGAACTCCATAGAACAGAATGGAGAACACAGTCGATCCCTGTACAGGGAACTCTCATACAACAGAATGGAGAACATATCGCTGCCCGCTACTGGGAACTCCCATAGAACAGAATGGAGAACACAGCGCTCCCCTGTACTGGGAACTCCCATCGAACAGAATGGAGAACACAGTGCTCCCCTGTACTGGGACCTTCATAGAAAAGAATGGAGAACACAGCGCTCCCCTGTACGGGGAACTTCATAGAAAAGACTGGAGAACACAGCGCTCCACTGTACTGGGAACTCCAATAGAACAGAATGGAGAACACAGCGCTCCCAAGTACTGGGAACTCCATAGAACAGAATGGAAACACAGCGCTCCCTGTACGGGAACTCCCATAGAACAGAATGAAGAACACAGCGCTCCCCTGTACTGGGAACTCCCATAGAACAGAATGGAGAACACAGTGCTCCCCTGTACTGGGAACTCCCATAGAACAGAATGGAGAACACAGCGCTCCCCTGTACTGGGAACTCCCATGTCTCCAGTTTGTGCTGACACATTCGGTCCCAGCTTCTATTGAAATGTCATCAAAATCTGCACCAATATCCGCACGATCTGCTGCCGATTTCCCCTGTGCATTTGCTGCCGTCCTCTCTCTTTGGTGCAGACCCCCTGAGCCTCCCGCTGGGTGTGGATCCCGCCCGTTCTGCTTCCAGGCCTTCGGTGTGCGCGGTGCATTAGCAGAGGATTGGTGATATCGACATCTATCTCCGGGCCGGTGATGAGCGCAGACCTGCCCCGAGCTTATTTACTGTCGTGTCACTCTGAAATTGAACCACTGCAATTCCAGCCATCCAGGCGAGCGCGGGGAAGCGTGCGGCCGGAGCCTCCCCTGTCGCAGCGCACGCGGGGGGTGGATCTGCAGCATTACAGCTGACATTACATCTGGATAGAAAAGTATTGATCGCACTAATATTTTTCTGCCCTTGAGTGCTTCTGTGGCAATCAATATAGAGCGGAGTACAGGAGGTGATCCGCCAGAAAGTCACAGCAGGAGATTTTCATTGCCGGAGATTTATCATGCCACCGGAGAACATGCAGCAGCCGCTCTGTAGCAGCCCTTCCATGAGGGCTCTGCTGAGGAAGCGCCACAGAACCTCCAGGGCTTCTAAGGTGAATTCACACCGGACGGATTTTACCTGCGCAGGTCGCATAGGAGCGGCCGAAAACTGCATAAGATTCGACTCTAGTCCGGTCTGTCAGGAAAACCCCGCCGGGCCCACCCGAGGGTCGACGGCCTGACTTGGGGTGTATCATGACGTTGTGCTCCCCTCGGAGTGCACAAGGTCAGTCGGATATGGTTTCACAGTTCGGGCATGTCCCCACGGCACGGGTTTTCGGCCGGTTTTTCAGCCGGTTTGCGGTTTTTCAGACCTCTTGAAAAACCGGCCGAAAATGAGCACAATGGTGCGCTAGGGAAAACCCGTGCAGCAGTCCCCACTGTCCCCACTGCACGGGTTTTCGGCCGTTTTTTCAGCCGGTTTGCGGTTTTTCAGACCTCTTGAAAAACCGGCCGAACATTGCTCTATGGAAAACCTGTGCAGCAGTCCCACTGTCCCCATGCGTTTTCCATCGGGCGTTTTTTTCCGGTCCGGCCGCAAAACATAGAGCAAGCACATTCTTCCGTCCGGTTTCCGGACGAAATCTGTGCATGTCAATGTGGAGGGGGAGGGCTCATCGCGGAGAAAAGCTGCACCCCCCTCCTCCCCCCCGCGGCCGGCCGGTATTTGTCCTGTGCAGTGGGGACGCGCCCTTAACTCCTGTCCACACGGGCACAGGAAGACCCAGAGAGTGCGAGAGGAAACCCCACTCGCTCACAACCCTGAACAGCTGGGAGAGATCTGTTTACTCACACTGGTTAAACAGAGCTCCGCCAGCCCAGTAGACTGCCACCAGTCCCTCGTTATCTATAAGACCGGTCCGTTACAGGCTTATAACAAGGCCAGGAACAAGCCTTGGGTAGCGATATTTTAGGCGGGTGAAATTGATGCCCAAGACAACAGACCCGCCCAGATTAAAGCTTATAGATTTAATTCACTTTGGAGGGCGCACAAGACAAACACTGTATACATAGGGACTATACTATACAGATATTGGTCAGTGGTGCAAATATGGATATGGTTACAAAGAGGCAGCAGATGTGTCTATTTACCTGAGGTTAGCCTTGTGCTGGACTACACCGGGGTTCTGGACGCTCCTGTATGCTCGGCGTAACCCCTCTCCAATACAGTAGAAACGACCCTGGGCAAAGCCGGATTTCAACTTAAAGGGGTTTTGCCAAGAAGTGAGTTCCTAACCTAAAAGGCTGATACACTGACCTAAAGTCTTGAGAAAAGGGGCGTTGAGTTTCTGTGTTTAAAAAAACAAGTACCCCCTCTGTGTCATCGCTCCACCTCCCATACACGTTCCCGATACTCAGTCTCTGTAGTTAAGCAAACATTGTTTTGCTAATCCACAGAGGAGAACTGTATTGTGCACAAGCTATATGTGTTTTATTTCTCCCTTTTATTTGCTCAGGAGAAAAGATAAGCTCAGCAGGCAGCTTTCTTTCATTCCTGCAGGGGAAGAGGGAGGGGCTCTGAGCACAGAGCCAGGGAGTGTCTGCATGTTTACTCACATAGCTACATTACAACCAGTGGATTCTCTATGCAAAAGACACAGGAACTTTCTCCCCAGTCCCTTCAAAGCTCATTCATGTTCCCTGCCATCAGATAAGAAGCGCATACAAGAAAGCGCAGCCAGATCAGCTCCTGGTCTTAGCTAATGTAAACTGTCAGGAAACTGAGGGCATTTTAGTCAGGCTGTTTCTCTCAGAGGCTTCACTTTTTTTAATGACATATATTTAGAAAAGTGATTAAATACCCATTTTGGAGGATCCTACGTCAACATTAGATCGTGGCAAAACCCCTTTAAAACAGTACTGGGACAGCCCACATCACACCCACTCACGCCCCTGGGTCAGCCTGCACACTCCTCCCTCTTGGGTCATGCAGTTTTCTAGCTGGAACACAAAATAGGTCATACTGCGGCAGGGCCTTGGCACAGAACTGAGCCAGTGGTATCATCAGAACCGGATGGGCCTAAGCTACGACCTGGAATCAAACATGGCTGTCCTACATGATTTCTGATGCCAGCTTTGGGTTACTCCCTTCCCTTGCACCCTACAAACGAGGGAGTGACAGCTATACATATGGGAAGTTTCATATTTAAAAATATGAAACTTGGGGTGCACGATTCTCCCATAAATCCTTATGAAATATCGGTGCCGCTCAGACTAATGTGACTGTTTGAAGTGGGGGAGGGGGTCTCAGAGCAAATGTGTACACTAGCCTGGCTAGGGGCTAACGAATTTAAATGAGAGTGCTTTGATGCGCCGACCAATCTCCTCTCTGTCCTTTGTCAGCCAGGTCTGGCTGTCTCCTGCCTAATTGATGGCTTCCTGGGACATGTGTTGTGTGAATGAATTTGAGTTATGAGAGCTGCGGGGGTGACTTGTCATTTTTGTGTCAATTTTCCTCACACGGCCCCTTCGTTGTCTCATGTGGCATGAGAGAGCCTAGACACAGCGAGCAGGGATGGACGAGGTCCGGACATAGAGGGGCAGACTCTCCACTCTCCCTGGAGGACACAGCCAGTGGTGGTGGTGCCAACACAGCAAGCGGGCGCCATATTGGATCCAGAGCTCCATTAAAATTGGAATAAAAAGTGATCAAAAAGTTTCATCTGTCCCAAAATGGTATCAATAAAAAGTCCAGAGGAAAAAAACAGAGCCATATTATTATGAACGACTGTCATGAAGGGCTTAATACAAGTGACCAATCACCTGGAATAAAAGTTTATTTGTTTTTTTTATTAATATTTTGGGGATTTTTCCCCTTTTGCCTCCTGTGTGTATCTTATCTTGCTGTTTGGTGCTATTACTTTTCATTTGTCTCCTCTGTACCGCTACCGAGCTTCCCTGCTGTACTGGGTTACAGTGGGGAAAAAAAAAGTATTTAGTCAGCCCCCAATTTGGGCAAGTTCTCCCACTTGATGAGAGAGGCTGTAACCAACATCATAGGTCGACCTCAACTATGAGAGACAACATGAGAAAACAAATCCCGAAAATCCCATTGTCTGATCTGGAAAGAATTTATTGGCAAATTATGGTGGAAAATAAGTATCTGGTCAATAACAAAAGTTCCTCTCAATACTTTGTTCTATCTCCTTTGTTGGCAATGACAGAGGTCGGACATTTTCTGTCTTCACAAGGTTGGCACACGCGCTGCGGTATGTGGCCCATTCCCCCCAGCTCTGTTGGTTCTAGACTCTATTGGTTGCTATGGGCTTGATTGGTTGCTATTGGCTCGATGGTTTTTATGGGCTCTGATTGGTTGTTATGAAGCTTGATTGGTTTTTATGGTTTGATTGGTTTTTTTTGGTCCTGTGGTTGCTAGGGGCCCCTGTTTGGTTACTATGATCTCTGTTAGGGTAAATAGGTACCTAAAAACCCAACTTTTTCTCGGACAATGGGAAATATTCAGGCGCTAGGGGGAAAAAAACTTAAAAGGATAACAATTTTTTTAACATGTAAATTACCTTCGCGATTTTACACACTCGCTTCCTCAAATATTTCCCTTTGCCCCGGAACTGTTATTTTAGGGTCCCCTATTACCCTGTGTTCCCTTGGCTTTCCCCGCGTGGATATCAAAGGCGGGAAATTTGGAGCACCTGCACAGAACCAGCACAGGGGAGGTGACACAACGACCAAAAGCGTGCTGTCCCGTAATTAGTACAGCCGCAATAGGGGCACTTGCCTCCACTGATAATTTAGAGTGGGCCCTTTTTTTAAAAAATCTCAGCTGCGCTTTTCTCTCTTCCATTTATTGTGCACCTGGAGAAATTTTTCCGGTTTTCCCCGGGGAAAATTTTTACGGGGTACATATACATTTTGACATATGATCCTTTTTAGTTTCTATGGGTCGATTGGTTACTAGGCTCTATTTGGTTTCTATTTGGCCCGAGGGGTTTTTATGGGGGTTTATTGGGTTTTTATGGTCTCGATTGGTTATTTTTGGCTCTGATTGGTTGCTTGGCTCTGATTGGGTTTTATGGGCCCGATGGCTATATTCTCTGATTATTGCTATGAGTCTGATTGTTGTTATGGTCTTGGTTTCTATGGGCTTGATTTGGGTTTCTATGGGCTCTGATGGTTCTATGGGTTATTAGTTGTATGGGCTCTGATTGGTTGTTTATGGGCTCTGATTGTTGTTTGGTCTCTGATTGGTTGTTTGGGCTCTGATTGGTTGTTATGGCTCGGGTTTCTATGGGCTTGATTGGGGTTCTATGGGCCCCTTTTTTTTAAATATACTCTATTAGTTCATGGGTCTGATTGGTTTTCTATGGTCTTGTTAATGGGTCTTATTTTGGGTGTTATGGTCTCTGATTTGGTTTTTCTATGGTCCTTGTTGCTATGGGGTCTGATTTTTTGTTAGGTCTCGATTGGTTTTCTTTGGTCATGAATGGGGTTTCTATGGGCCTTTTATTGGTTTTCTATGGGGCCCCCGATTGGGTACTATGATCTCTGATTATTTTCATGACTCTGATTGTTTTTTATGGTCTCTGGGTACTTTGGGCTCTGATTGGTTTCTAGGGCCCTTATTTGTTACTATGATCTTTAAATTATTGCTATGGGCTCTGATTTTTTTTTCTAGGTCTCTGGTTACTATGGGCTCTTATTGGATGTTATGGTCTCTGATTGGTTACTATGGTCTCTGGTTGCTATGGGCTCTGATTGGTTGTTATGGTCTCTGATTGGTTACTTTGGTCTATGACTGGTTGCTATGGGCTCTGATTGATTGCTATGGTGTCTGGTTACTATGGGCTCTGATTGGGGTTTTATGGGCTCTATGGTTGCATGGGGTCTGATGGGTTTCTATGAGCCCCTATTTGGTTATATGGTCTCTATTGTTTTCTATGGTTCCATTGGTTGCTATGGGCTCTGATTGGTTACTAAAAGGGGGTTTTTGGTTTTTTAGGGGTCTGATTGGTTGATAGGGCTCTGATTGGTTTCTAAAGTCTCTGATTGGTTGTTATGGGGGTCTATTTTACTTGGGGTCTGATTGGTTTGGGATGAGCTCTGATTTGGGTTACTTTGGTCCTGATTGGGGTTTCTAGGGCTTTGATTTGGGTTTAAAATGGTTCCTGATTATTGTATGGGCTGTGATTGATTTCTAAGGTCTCTGGTTACTTTGGGCTTGATTGGTTGCTATGGTTGAGTGGTTGTTATGGGCTCTGATTGGTTTTAGAGCTTGATTGGTTTGTATGGGGTTCTGATTGGTTACTTTGGCTTGATTGGGTTTCTAAGCCCTGATTGGTTATATACTCTGAATGGTTGCTTGGGCTTTTGATTGATTTTATATGGTGCTGGTTAAATATGGGCTCTGATTGGTTGTTATGGGCTCTATTGGTTGCTAAGGGGGCTGATGGTTTTCTATGACTCTTTTGGTTACAAGGTCCCTGATTGGTTCTATGGCTCTGATTGGTTCTAGGGCCCCAATTGGTTACTAGGGGTCTATTGGTTTCTATGGGATTTTATTTGGTTTTATATGGGGTCTGATTGGTTACTATGGCCGTTGGTTACTATGGCTCTGATTTGGTTTTTTATGGGCTCTGATTGGGTTTCTATGGGGGTCTGATTTGGTTGGTATGAGCTCTGATTGGTTACTTTGGTCTCTGAATGGTTGGTATGAGCTCTGATTGGTTACTTTGGTCTCTGATTGGTTGCTATGGGCTTTGATTGGTTAATATGGTCTCTGATTAGTTGCTATGGGCTCTGATTGATTGCTATGGTCTCTGGTTACTATGGGCTCTGATTGGTTATATGGTCTCTGATTTGGGTTTCTATGAGCTCTGATGGGTTTTATGAGCTCTGATTGGTTTCTGTGGTCCCCGATTGGTTGGTAAAGGTCTCTGATTGGTTACTATTGCTCTGTTGGTTTTTCTATGGGGGTCTGATTGGTTACTAAGTCTTGAAATTGGGTTTCTATGAGCTCTGTGGGGACTTTTTGGGTCTGTTTGGGTTTCTTGGGGTCTGATTGGTTGTTTGGGCTCTAATTTTGGTTGCTATGGTCTCTGATTGGTTGCTATGAGCTCTGATCGGTTACTATGGTCCCTGATTGGTTGCTGTGGGCTCTGATTGGTTGCTATGGGCAACAAAGTCAGTCTTACATGAGGCGCATTCTAAGGTTCGATTCACTTCTGCTCCCGAGGTTCTGTTCGGAACGTTCTGTTCGGAATGTTCTGTTCGGTATGTTCTGTTCGGAATGTTCTGCTCGGAATGTTCTGCTCGGAATGTTGCCCGGAAAATTTGCTCGGAATGTTTTGTCAAATGTTTTGTCGGTATGTTTCTCGGGAAAGTTCGCTCGGTTGTTTGCCGGAATGTTTGCCGGGGAAAGTTTTGCTCATATGTTCTGTTCGTTTGTTCTTTTCGGTAGTTCTGCTCGGAATGTTCTTCCCCAATGTTTGCTCGGGATGTTCTGCCGGAATGGTTTTTGTTCGGTAGTTCGCTCGGAATGTTTTTGTTCAGAAGTTTTGTTCGGAATGTTCTCTCGGAATGTTCTCTCGGATGTTCTGCTCGGTTTTTCTGTGGAAGTTCTGTCGGAATGTTCTGCTCGGAATGTTCTGTTCAGAAATTTTTTGTTCGGGAAAGTTCGTTCGGTATGTTTTTGCTGGAATGTTTTGCTCGGTATGTTTTTGCTCGGTATTTTTTGCTCAGTATGTTCTGTTCGGTATGTTCTATTCGGTATGTTCTGCTCGGAATGTTTTGTTGGAATGTTCGCCGGTATTCTGTCGGGAAAGTTCTGTTCGGTATGTTCTGCTCGGAATTTCTGCCGGAATGTTCTGTTTGAATGTTCTTTTCGGAATGTTTGTTCGGTATTTCTGCCGGGAAAGTTTTTTCTCGGTATGTTCTGCTCTGTATGTTCTGCTCGTAATGTTCTGTTCGGTATGTTCTGCTCGGAATGTTCTGTTCAGAATGTTCTGTTCGGAATGTTCTGTTCGGTATGTTCTGCTCGGAATGTTCTGCTCAGGATGTTCTGTTCGGTATGTTCTGTTCGGTATGATCTGTTCGGAATGTTCTGTTCGGTATGTTCTGCTCGGAATGTTCTGCTCGGTATGTTCTGCTCGGAATGTTCTGCTCGGAATGTTCTGTTCGGTATGTTCTGCTCGGAATGTTCTGCTCGGTATGTTCTGCTCGGAATGTTCTGCTCGGTATGTTCTGCTCAGTATGTTCTGCTCGGAATGTTTGCTGGGGTATGTTCTGCTCGGTATGTTCTGCTCGTAATGTTCTGTTCAGTATGTTCTGCTCGGTATTTTCTGCTCGGAATGTTATGCTCTGAATGTTCTGCTCGGAATGTTCTGTTCGGTATGTTCTGCTCGGAATGTTCTGCTCGGAATGTTCTGTTCAGAATGTTCTGTTCGGAATGTTCTGTTCGGTATGTTCTGCTCGGAATGTTCTGCTCGGTATGTTCTGCTCGGTATGTTCTGCTCAGTATGTTCTGTTCGGTATGATCTGTTCGGAATGTTCTGTTCAGTATGTTCTGCTCGGAATGTTCTGCTCGGAATGTTCTGCTCGGTATGTTCTGCTCAGTATGTTCTGTTCGGTATGTTCTATTCGGTATGTTCTGCTCGGAATGTTCTGCTCGGAATGTTCTGCTCGGTATGTTCTGCTCGGAATGTTCTGCTCGGAATGTTCTGCTCGGAATGTTCTGCTCGGAATGTTCTGCTCGGTATGTTCTGCTCGGAATGTTCTGTTCGGTATGTTCTGCTCGGAATGTTCTGCTCGGAATGTTCTGCTCGGAATGTTCTGCTCGGTATGTTCTGCTCGGAATGTTCTGTTCGGTATGTTCTGTTCGGTATGTTCTGCTCGGAATGTTCTGCTCGGTATGTTCTGCTCGGAATGTTCTGCTCGGAATGTTCTGTTCGGTATGTTCTGCTCGGAATGTTCTGCTCGGAATGTTCTGCTCGGAATGTTCTGCTCGGAATGTTCTGCTCGGAATATTCTGCTCGGAATGTTCTGCTCGGATTGTTTGGAATCTCGGGAGCAGAGGTGGAAACAGAAGCCTGGGATCACTTTCACTCGGGCACCCACGGCGTTCAACGGGCCCTATGAATTGCAGGTCTTCGCCCTGGTGCCCGTTAGCTCGCTGCGCCAATTTTTCGGTCATTCCCAGCGGAGCATGTGACGCGTATGTGAACTGGGCCTTAGCTGGGATTTCACCTTGTATGTTTTATTTGTCTTTTTAAGGTTTTTTTTCATGTTTTTCATTCTTTTGTCCGGTGCTTTGTCTCGATAATAATTAGGTTTGTATTATTTTTGGGCAGACGTCATTTTGTGTTGTTTTTTCTTTTTGTTGATCATCCTGTGACATGTCAGCGGCAGCAGCCCTTTATTATGTTGCAGTGCTCGTCATTTCTTTCTGTTTTTGATCTGTCCTAAAATCAGTGACCAGTGATCCAAGCCTGCGGCGTTTCCTCTGTCCTCCTCCACATCCGAGCTCCCACAATGCACTGCTCTGCGGTAGCCGCAGTCCAGTGGAATCTGACCTTATCTTCCTATCTCAATGGAGAATAAAACTTCATATTCCTACATATCTCCAGATAGATCCAACGTTTCATGGAGAGTTTAAAGGGGTTTTATCATTTGAAGCATTCGTGCTCTTGAGCTAGTTCTATGAGATTCAATTTTAAATCAAGGGGCCAGTCTCTTTTCTCAGCAGACATGTCTCTCCTTCCAGGAGGCGTGTCTCCTCTCACTGAAGAGCTGTGACATCATCATTCTGTGTGTGCAGCGGAAGAGGAAGGATGTCTGGAGAGGATAGCTCTACAGCCTCCTGCAATGTTCTCTTGTTTGCAGAGCCTTCAGCTTCAGGCTGCACAAGCTCCTTGCTATGCTATAAATAGTTATACACACAGCCTGAACTGATGAAACAAATGTGAGGAATGCTCACTGCCCTCCCCCCCCCCCCCCTCTGTTATCAGGCAGGAGACTATATGACTGTGTTATATGGAGGAAGCACAGGATATAAGACCGTGTTATATGGAGGGAGTACAGGATATAATACTGTGTTATATGAGGGGATCTATGAGTTAAAAAAAGTCAGTAATTTTGCCAGATCATTCACCTTAGAGCTGGGAGATGAGTATACAGCCAGCAGCCCTCTCACATAGCTGGTTTCACTTTTGGTTTTAACAACTCAGAGGGGAGCAAACACAGAGTGTACAGGCAGCCAATCACAATGCAGGGGCATGTCCACAGACAGTTCCTGTCCAGGGGCGTGTCCCAACAGGTTGAATGAAATGTTAGCCAGCCATTCAAAAAATAGCTATTGATGCACAGAAAAGCTCATATCTACTATACTAAGTGACTTAGGTAATGCAAACCAATTACAAAAAGGGCTTATTTTTACTGTCCCCATAATCTGAGATAGGATCTTTGTAACGAGAAAACCCCTTTAAGGACTAACACTGTAAGTAGTGTGTGCAGTAGTGGAGCGATGCTATAAAAAGCATTACGGTGAAATACTTTAATAGATCGGATGTTTGCAGACACGGCAACACCAATTATGTGCAACTATAAATATATATTTTTTGTAAAATGCCAAAAGGGGGCGATTTGAACTTAATGCGACATGTATGAATTCGAATGCGTATTTCTTTTATACTTGGCGCCGTCAACCCAGTCCTAAATAGAATAGAATAGAATACGACAGTATGAAGATTTTTGGCGCATTACATAGAGCTTAATGCGCCAAACTTTTCTCAAAGTTCGGCGCATTACACTCTATGCCCATACAAGGTTTGGCGCTTTACAGTCTATGCCCATACAAGGTTCGGCGCATTAAGCTCTTTGCCCATACAAGGTTTGGTGCATTAAGCTCTATGCAATGCGCCAAACTTTGTATGGGCATAGAGAGTAATGCGCCGAACTTTGAGAGACGCATGAAGGAAGGCGCTTCAAAGTGAATTATTGCATTCATTATATTCAGTGTATAATGCGCCTGAATGTATGAAAGTAGTTTTTGTGCAATTATAAATGAGGTCTAAAGTCCCCGCCCCTCTCCTGTGTGTTTGGCGCATAGTGAAACTTTGACGCATTAGTAATGCGCCAAACATGTATAAAGGCTACAGATAGGCTGGAAATAAGAGAAAAGTCATTAAAATAGCATGTCAGTGATAGAAACAATGGTAGGGGTCTTGCTTGGTGGAGCACAGGTCCCAGCAATACCTGTGCTGTACTGGCTCCTGCTGTATGTAGAATAAAGGGGGAGAGCAGCAAAAGTAATTTTCAAATTTAATGTAGTAAAAATTTAAAAAAATCTGAATACCATCAGTGGGTTATTAAATGTAAAACTAGTTTTAGATTCTATTAAATTTGAATACATTTTATAGGAGATATTTTTTATATTTTTGGGATATTCTATATTTTTATATTATATTTTGGATGATAAAATTTTGTATTAAATATAAATAATTTCATTTGATAATTATCATAAATTGCTTTTTATTATGGTAATGGTGTAAGTTGTGAAATAAGGGACATTTTGAAGTGTATTTTTGCTGCTCTCAGACTTTATTCTACATACAGAAAGAGCCGGCACAACACAGGTATTGCTGAGACCTGTGGTCCTCCAAGCAGGATCACTCCTATAGTTTCTATCACTGACATGCTATTCTAATGACTTTTCTTTTATTTCCAGCCTGTCTATAACCTTTATACATGTTTGGTGCATTACATAGAGCTTAATACGCCAAACTCTGTATGGGCATAGAGTGTAATGTGCCGAACGTTGACAGAAGTTTGGCGCATTAAGTTCTATGTAATGCGCCAAAAATCTTAATGCTGTCGGATTCTACACTCTTCTCTATTTAGAACTGGGTTGTCGGCGCCAAGTAAAAAAAATAAATAAGCATCCAAATTCATACATGTCGCGCTTAATTTTTTTTAGACTTTTAGACAACTATTAAGAATTCTTGCTTATCAGTTGAATTGGGTTGTGCACCCGAGCTTGTTAAGAGTCTATAAGAGTATGTTCAGACGATATAATTAAAAGTGCACGCTGTAAACGCCGCCATTTGCGCTTTGAAATTACGGGCTTGCAAAAAGCGCTAACGTCGTACAATGTACTGAAGCAGATTTCTGCCTCGTATATACTATATCATGGTCTGTAAGCAGCAATTCACTTCTTTTGACACGCATGCAGTAGCGCTGAGAAATACGGGAGTAAAATCATTGTCGTCTGAATGACGACAATGGTTTCACATTGTGCATTGCTTTCAGCATATTTTGGCACCTATTTCGGTGCAAATACACACTGAAATAGCTGCCAAAATATGCCGTGTGAACATACCCTAGAGCTGAGCTGAATAGGGCACTCTGTGCAGAGTATAGGTTTGGATCCTGTTTAGTACTGCAGTGTTGGCTTGTTCTGTCCAGTGTCAGTCAGTTGTGTTATACTGAAGTGTCTTGTTTCTTGTCTCAGTCCTGTTTGGTCTAATTTTGGACTTTGTAGCTTTAGAGAATTATGGATCTCATGCTTGTCTGGTTTCTGTTGGGCCTTGCCCAGGTAACACTTTCTACTACAGCCACATTCTGTGTTGGGCTAGGTTCACACAGTATAATTGCGGGGTGAACAGTACCCTACAATTACGCCAGGTGTTTGGGAGTCGCACTGATCAGCATGTACACCCGCGATGCGCGGGGGGGGGGGGGCAGCCCGTCGGCCCCATAGACTGTTGTTACTCGCGGTGCTTACTGACATGTCACTTATCTCCCCAAGCGTATAGTACGATTGTATTGTACCCCTGGGGAGAGGAGGCGTAATCCATAGTTCTCTAAGAGAACTCTAATTTCAGCATGCATCTCACTCGTATTAGAGCGCAAATATGACGCAAAATGCGCTCCGATATTATGCTGTGTGAACATAGCCTTAGGGTCAGTTGTAGCTTAAGGACATATTTGAGGGAAAGGTTTTAGGGTTACATCAGGGACAGAGGTTCTGGTGTAAGGATTAGTCATAGGGCGAGGGACAGCATTAGGGGCAGTTATAGCTATTACTCTACTGTTTCTGCAGTGAATCTCCATTAGTCCTCCACCAAACCGTACAGCTGTCTTCGTCTGCCCTCTGTCCATTCACCGAATCATTTAGCGTTGAGTCTTTTTATTGATAGGCTTTGTATTGCCTCTTTTTTGACTGCTGGTAAATGTGTTGTGTTGCTACATGTTGTAGCTTAGGGATATATTTGAGGGAAAGATGTTAGGGGTACGTCCAGGATAGAGGTTCTGGTGTTGGAGGCAGTCATAGGGCGAGCTTTAAAGGACAGCATTAGGGACAGTTATTGTTATTACTCTTCCGTTTCTGAAGTGTTCACGCTCTCGAATCTCTACCAAACCGTTCACCTGTTCAAATCATCCAGGGGTGATTCATTTTACTTATCCGCTGCGGGTGAACTTATTGTGCTGCTAGTTGTTTGGAGTCCACAGATCACTGAATATCCAATAAAAATATAGCCCAGTGTTGTCTATTAGTCCATATGAATTACAGTCAGGAGGCTAAAATGTAACTAATAAACGATAAAAAATACACAAAGCGATTCAAAGAATAATAGAGCTAATACTACATACAGCAACCTGTACAATAAGCTCAGTATCTAGAAGCATACAATAGGCACTCAGCCTGTGGAGGACAAAGGAGGAAGATTTCTGAAACGCTCACACGACCGTCTGACAAAATTTGATTCAACTGCAATAAATCATGAGATATCCAATCTGTTCAAAACACAAAACTCCAAAAGAAAAACAAATAAGTAGAGTGATGGGTGCTATAAACGGGGGCCCCGGTAACCCACCACAACACCCTATCATTCCCTCCCTAGCAGTCCCAAGAAGATAGACCCCATCCTAATGGAATCTTGTCCTTAAATTCCTTGTATCCTGATGAAAAACAATCACCCAACGTGTTTCCCCGCTATGAATTGGAAGTGGGTTCTTCAGGGGAATGAAAAAAAAATTACATTTCTGTAACAAGGGAACACAAAAGCTCTCAAAAGATGGAAAAATTCATAAAATCTAGATACAGTGGGTTGCAAAAGTTTTCCTCCCCTTGAAATTTTCCTCATTTTTAAACGTTACATCCCCAACCTTCAATGTGTTTTGTTGAGTATTTTATTGAGTATTTGTAATGACTGTGCTCGTTCAGGCCTCAGCACAGTCCGAAAAGTGCTTTGTATTAGTCTGAACACTGTCCTGCACCTGTTGTGTGGTGCTTGAGATTCTCCACCCATCTGGTAACTTCTACTTGCCCCAGTGCTGGGCTGCAGATAGTTTGGACTGAGTGGTGATTGACAGTTGTCGTCACCACTCATCTTCCTTCTCTGCCAGTCTTTGTTCTGTGTGGACTGGATGTGGGAGGGCCGTGCCAATCACACCCTGGACCATGACTCCGGCCTTCCATTAGTTGTCCACTTGTGCACTGGGACTGTGCTTGTGATAGTCTTTTATAACTAGAGCTGGTGTTTCTTTGGATTCTTATTGCTTGGTTTGCTGACCTCTTTGTCTTCTTTACCTCCAGGTTGTCCTTTTTCTTTCTGTTATTCCTTCGTGTTTGTTTCGATTGTTCTGTGTCCCACTTTGGTAAGAGGAGGTTGCATCAACCACTACTCACTGACTTCATAGGGTCGGGCCAATAAGCAAGGAGGGTCAGTTTGGGGGGCCTAGCGACAAGGCATACTGTTTGTCTTTCATCGGGTCCTGGGCTCTCTTATATTATAACGAGCCTAAACTTTTTTTCCCCTGCCATCCAGATGAGTGTGAGCACTATTCAGGAGCTTGCAAAATGGATGGAGGACCTGGATAGTCTGGTATTGGAACTGGTTAATCAGGTAAACCTCCTCACCCAACATCAAGCTGATACTGCTGCAGCACCCTCTATGGTAGTCCCCATCCCCAAGCCAGCTGTTGTCAGGGAGCCAAATATGCTTCTCCTGGACCGCTTTACCGCAAAAACTTTGACACTTTTCGGTTTGTGCCGGCTGTATTTTTGGGTTAAGCTACTTGCATCTGAGGTCCAAATGGTGGGTGTAGTGGTCTCCCTTTTATGGGGCTCATATATTCTGAGCCAGACTACACATCACTTGTGGAAACTCAGCTCTTGACTATACATCAAGGTAGAAGATCGGCTGAGTAGTACTGCACCGAGGTCCGCAAGTGGTATTTGACCACTGGTTGTCCAGACAGGCCCTATTCAATGCCATTAAAGACATCCGGGTTAGTCACCCTAACCCAGTGTCGGACTGAGGAGCCTAGGGCCCACAGGTGGAGTGGGTTCTAGGAGCCCACCAGATAAGCTGTTTCAGGGCCCACCGGTGGAGTTAATTTTAGGGGCTCACCTTTTAGCTACTATTAATGTCTGTAGATGTCTCCTATCCTCTGCTTCTTGCTTTTTGCCATTCTTTCTATGCTTTTTTGCCTTTTCTGAGAATGTATATGTAGTTAAAAAACAACTTTAGGTCTACCAGGCTATGGGGCCCACCGGGGGATTCCCCTATTCCCCTGTGGGCCAGTCCGAGCCTGCCCTAGCCCCAGTACTTTAAGGCAAGCCATGGCTTTTGGGAACTGCATTGACCGCAAGCTCCGAGAGAGGAGAAAAGAAATGTTAGAACCTGACCATCCATCCATGTCTTCTGTGTCTCTCTCTTACCCTAAAAAATCTCTCTCTTCCCCTTCCATTCTGGGAGAGGAGCCAATGCAATGTGTACCCTGGACGAAAAAACCCAGGGGGAGCTGTAATTGTCTGTATGTGGTGTTTGTCATTTTCTTCAGAACTGCCCCACCAAACCCAGGTCCCCCTGGAAAAATATACTGCCGATGGTGTCGGGGGAGCCACCGCATCCCAAATATCTTCCCAATTTTTTTTCAAAAGTATCATTGCCTGTTTCCTTGTGTTTTGATTCTAAGTCGGTATCCGGTTAGGCCCTGGTGATCCCGGGGTGGCTGCCAACTTTGTTGACTTTGCCTTCATGTCGGCCTTGGGCAAGGATTTGGTGGCGTTGAATGATCCTTTGACTATTACGGGAGCCAACTTCACCCCGTTGGCAAGAGGGATGATCCTCTTCAAATCCCCCCTCCAGTAGTATTTGCAGGTTAGCTCTACCCATTCTGAGTTTTTAGTTTTCTTTGTCATGGACAATTTATCATCGGATATTATTTTGGGTCCAACTTGGCTACGTAATCATAACCCCATCTTTGACTGGAGTAGAGGGGAATTAATTTAATGGGTTCCTCAATGCTCCTCTCACTGTATTTCTCTGCAGATGTCTCGTCCTGGCACCAAAAACCTGAAGGCTGACGCATTTTTGTCATTTTTTTGTACCCGCAATGCTTGGGTGTTCCTAAAAATTTTGTCCCCCGGGTTTTAGTTGCAGCCACTGTATGCTGCTTTCCCCTTTTGCCGTTCTCAAAACGGGATCTAGTAACCTCCCCTTTTGGTAGAGTTTGCTCCCCCCCAATCTCCATCTCGGTGTTTAGGAGTTTCACTGCCCGTATAAGAGGGCATCTCAGTTTTGCTGATACTAAATATTTCTTGCAGGTTTTTTGTTGGGCCCCATGGTTTGGGATCCCATGAAATTTTTTTCTGCCCCGTGAGGAGGCGCTAAGGGGGAAAGGGGCCCAGGAAGTTCCCGAGGGGCTTCTCCATCCACTTCCCCTTTTCCAAAAAAAAACCCTAACTACCCCTTTTATGGATTCTAAATGATTACCCCAAATCTCAAGGTTTAAAAATTGATCGGGGATTGTTGAAGATTTTCCCAAAGGGCCATCTTGGGCCTATTAAGAAGTTACCTAGGCTTCTCTGGCTTCTCTGTTTATTTCTTTTCTTAAAGGGGGTATATCATTTTATCAGTTCGGCTGTTCTCTTGAAACTTGATTCTTCATTTCCCGAAAACAAGGGGGTTTCTTCCCCTCCCCGCTGGTTTTCTAACAGAAGGGGGGTGACTCATCCCCCCCCTTCACTGTTCATGCTCGCTCCCCATCAGTGGTTTGTTTGAGTCAGTGGGAGGGGTAGCACTCCCTGTCTTCCCCCCCTCTCTGTCTGAGTCCACATGTCACTGTGTCGTTCCCCCCTATGCGGTTTATTTTTTTAAAAACCGTTTACATACCAAGGCCTGCATTCGTCTAACCGTGGTTCTCAACCTTTCCAATGCCGGACCCCCCAATAAAAGTTCCTCATGTTGCGGTGGCCCCAAACCAAAAAAAAATTTTTTATGGCACTTCAAAACTGTAAATTTTTCTACTAGGGGTTACATATGTGTGATGCCTTGAGCGGTTCCTTAAGACATTCCTTTAAAGGTACCACTCAGAGCCCTTACATAGATGTAACCTTATACAGGGGGGGGCCCGTGAGTGGTACAGGGGGGGTTACATATGGTGAGCCTCTGAGCGGTACTTCTCATGTCACATACCCTATAAAGGTACCAGCGAGCCGTTAATAGTGTAACCTTATACAGAGGGGCCTGTGAGGGGTAATTTAGGGGTTTCATATTGACCCCCATGTGCCCTCACAGCCCCCCCTATAAGGGGAGAGGGGGGGGTAAAATTTTAAAGTGTATATCATGTGATGGGGGGAT
>JAODAL010027048.1:0-55623 GCA_025379985.1 Phyllomedusa bahiana | reverse complement strand
TTAAAAATGGGGGGAAATGCCATTTAAAACCCACATTTCTTTTCCAAAGGACCATAAATTATTGCTGTATCTCACAGCAATGACCCAAAAAATTTAAATTGTTTTTATATTAAAAAAGGGGGGAGGGAAAGATTTTTAAAAAAATTTCTGTTCCCAAATCCCATAATTTAAGAAATCCACCAAAAGACCTCAAAACCATTACTGCGAAAACTTCTTAAAAAAGTAGAAAATGGAATACGGGTTGTCAAAACCTTTGTCTTTTACATCTCCCTCACAGCAAAACCAGAAAAATAAACTTTTTGGGAAAAAGAGAATAAAAATTGCATAAAAATGATCATTTTAAAAAAAAGTTTTCAAAGAACCATTTCTGTTTGAAAAGGAATGTAAAGAGACCGGCAACAAATGGGGTGACCTGGGAAATTTGGGGGCCACAAATCATCAGGGCCCATGCCTTTTCCCTTTGATAAAGTCAAAGATCCCATATTTTGGGGGAAAGCCGGATCGTTTGTCTGTAAAAACTCCCACTTTGCTGAAGTCCCTCGATATGACGCTGGCTGCGGGGCAGGAAACACCTCTTGGCGTGGGCCCAGCTCGGGCCATTCGTTCCTTTTTGGGATACCCAAAGCTTTTGGGGCCGGAACACACAAAAACACGGTTGAAGCAGATAGTCTCACCATGATCTTAACTGTCTTGTGTGTTGGATGTGTGCCCTCATTCATGCTTGGGGAGGTGGGAAAAAAGAATTTCCAGAGGCACCCTTAAAAGGCTTCTGCCACCTTGCCCCTTTCTGCCGCCCAAAAGCCTCTTGGCCCCTCTACGCTTTTACGTCGCTGATGTTGTTCCCCCTGACATTTGGGGAAATGAAGCAGAGCAACAGATGTCTCCATTGATCAATCAGAAGGGCTCATTTCCTGCATTTTACTCCTATTTGGGTGGGGGGAAAAGGGAAAGTGCTATTTTTTTTTTTGTACCGGGGGTCCGAGGGTGGCCCCCCGTAACTGTTGTTCATTTTTTGGGCCTTAATGGAGGATCATGTTTTTGGGGGAAATGGACACCAAGCACTCCCCTATGAGAGATGGACCTTTATTTCCCAACCTCTGGGGCGAGGGGGACTGCAAACTGATCTTCCTCATCTTCCTCCTGCCCCAAATTTGCGCCAACCCCTTTCCAAGGCAGGGAGTCGGTAACTCGGGGTCTAGGGAAACCTCCTCCTCCTCCTTCCTTCCTCCGGCCAGCTTCAAAACAGCCCTGACTTGCCCCAGATGAAGCACCCTGAAGCTAGCGCCCCTTCACTAGCCTGACCCCGAAACCCCTCCTAATGAAGACCGATAAATTGGAAACTGTCGGGCCTTGTGGGTTTTAGGAGAGAAAGGCTCCTGTCCGCATCTGTGTCCTCCCTCCTCCTCGCGGCGGGACCTGTTGTTTCAGAGTGTCCAACTATCGTTCCAGAACTAGATCAACCACATGCTCATGCTGACAAGGGTAAAAAAAAACATGTCGCACTGACCATTTGGTGGCTTCTTCTTTCAAAACTGGCAAGGATGGTGCCAGAGCTCCTTTCACCTGCCTCCACTCTCGGTGGTTCAACACCCCGAGTCCTACCCCGCTGCTTTGCAGCCAGTGTACTTCGTACTGCTTTAATGGCATTTTGCGCTGCTGCCACAATCTCTGGAAGCATGTGGAGTGTTGGAATTCCAGCGTGTTGCCACGTCAACAATGTACGGTGACGGGGAGGCCGAGCTGACGCTGCAAAACGCAGCCAGGCGGGACGAAGCACAGGGTGCGAACGGCGGAAGTGCGAACATCAGAACCTCGAGCCTTCTTCAGCAGGCAGTCCGAGCCAGACCCTGGTAGCATCTTTAGCAAATTTCTGGACGACAAGGACATGACATGTCCAGGCAAGGATGTGCTCCAGCCTACCGATCTTAAGGGCGCCAAGCAGATTTCGCCCATATATGCACACCACCTTGCGTGGAACAGGGTTCTTGTCACCCAGCCAGCGCTCGGTCTCGTTTGCTCAGCCAGAGCCGTCCCACCATCAGCTCTTGACCTGTGTGTGGACGGTCTCCAAGGCAGATTAATTTCATCTACACGGCCTGGTGCTCTGGCAACGTGAAGCCACCAGAGGACCTTGGGGGAAAGAGCCCTGCACCACTCCCTGCGGTTTTGAAGAGCGTCGCGCCGATCTGAGAGCCACCGTCACCCCCCAGAGACATCTCACCCAGCTCACCCAGTGAGCTGTCACAAGAGATATAGCGGCCTTGGCCTGAGCTTACTAGTCCAAAGTGTCGGTGGTGAGAATGGACATTTCCGGACACAGATGGCAGAAAACGCGCTTGAAATATTAGATGACAACGTGGCGGCCAGGGCAGGGGGCGGCTTTTCTGGCAAAGAAATGCCTGCTCGGCATCTGGTAATTGGTGGGCAGGCAGGGCATGACGAGGCGGAACCCATCAGTGCCACCAGACGGAAAGGCAACATTTCCAAGGCCAAAAGCCTGGCAATGGCGACATTCAGGCTTTTGGCTTTGGGATGGTTTGGGTTAAAGAGTTTCGATGCTCACCAAAACTGGAAGACAGAAGGCTGGCTGCTGGACTGCCGCTGTACCAGGCGTTGCAGCGTCGTCAAACTGGCGGAAGGAGAAGGGGTATGGGATGGGTCCCTCGGTGTGCTGTGGTACTCGGCGACGGTGGAGGCTGAAGCCGGAGCTGATCCCTGAACATGACTCTGAGAGACATGGGCAGCTGAGGAACGGTTTGGTGGTGGCGGAGGAGAGAGGCGGAGACAAAGGGTGTGACAGTGGTTGGAGGCCGGCCTCGGTCTGTTGCATTTTTGGCCAAGTGTTCCCTCCTTTCAACTCATGCAATCGACGCATGTGACTAGACATGTTGGTGGTGAGTTAACCACTTAAGGTTCTATAGCTCAACTTAGCTTTACCGAGGCAAAGCGGGCATATGACATCGCTGGGTTAATCAGAGGCTTGCTCAAAAAGGGCCCAGCTTTGAGAGGTCCTGGACCTTTTTGCCGGCGGATAAGCGAGGAGCGGGGTGTTTTGCGCTACCGTGGCTGGCGGAATCATATCAGCGGACTTCTTCGTCCGCCGACCTCAACTTCCTCATCCCTTTTTGGTGGCGTGACCCGTATTACACTACCCCATCGTCTTTCCTCCTCGTCCCTGGTGAAGCGCTCGTCAAGCAAATTCTTCTGCGGAAAAGACCACGATGGAGTCCGCAATGTCGTCATCATCATCATCACAACACAGGTGATTGGTCGTCCTGACTTTCTGCATCCAGAAAGCTGCGGGCTACAAGCAAGGGGCACTGCAAGGCGTTGCCGCCCGCCCGGGAATTATTGCAGATAGACCGGCTTCCCTTCCTACACCTCCTCTGATGGCTTCAGTATCTGGGCGTCAGAGCAGCAGACCTAAATCGTATATTGGGCCTCTTGAATCTTTTAACATGCTTCTGACCCCAACCGCATTTTGTCATCAAAGAGGTCTTCAGACAATGGAATATCCCACAGTGGTGGGTACAACACGAGTTGACATTTGGGCTGCTTCATGTTGGATGGATGCTGATGATGCTGATGACGACATTTGTGGGCCGTGACTGCGAGGACAGAGAGGTAAGACTGCTAGAAATGCAGGGTTGGCATAACCACTGAAGGACAGATTGGCGACGATGTTCGTTAACTTAGATTCACAGGGCCCTGACCCACCGATGACAGGCCTGACGTCCTGCCACTACGATCCGCTGGCATGTGCGTGTTGTCGCCAGCACAGGAAGAGCACCTTCTCTCGTCACCTCTACCTCCATGAGCTACCCCCTCTATTGCTTCGCTTACCACTTGCATTTTTCGCACCATGTTCAGAAATAATAAAAATTTGAGAAGTTAAGGAATAGTTTGGAAAGTCCTCTTATTAAAAGACGGAAATCACAGCAATTCTCAAATCCCCTCTAATCAAATACAAAATTGCTGGACTTCAAATTTAACCTCTGCAAGGTGTCTATCAACAAACTGGACTGGGCCAAATGTCCAAAAAACAACGAATCAGTTAAGTTTTGGTATAATAAACGGTATTTTTTTTGCACCTTTCAATTCACCTGTGGGAGGGGAATATAGAATTTGCTGTTTTAAGATTTACGTAGATGCAGCCGTCAATGAACAATGCTGGGTGTGCAAAATCAAAAAACAACTAACTGTAATGTTTTTGTATAATAAACGATATTTTTTGACCTTTCAATTCACCTGTGTGAATATAGAATTGCTGTTTTAAGATTTACGTAGATGCTCGCGTCAATGAAACAATGCAGTGTGTGCAAAAGTCAAAAAACAACTAACCTGATATGTTTTGGTATAATAAACATATTTTTTGGACCTTTCAATTCACCTGTGGTGAATAATGAATTGCTGTTTTAAGATTAACGTAGATTGCTGCGTACAATGAACAAATGCTGGGTGTGCAAAAAGTCAAAAAAAACACGTAACTGTTATGTTTGGTATAATAAACGATATTTTTTGCTCCTTTCAATTCCACCTGCTGTGAATATAGAATTGCTGTTTTTAAGATTTACGTAGATGCTGCTCAATAACAATGCTGGGTGCGCAAAAGTCAAAAAACACGAAACTGTGATGTTTCGTACTTACACCGTATTTTGGCAACAAACAACCTGTGCTGCCTACAAGATTGCTGGATTGTAATTTAACTGAATGTGGAATATATCAACAGTCACAGGTGTTAATGGGTAAAATTGAAAATGAACTCCTATCTGAAATGTATACTGAATAATAAAGTGGAGTTTTGCAGCTAACAAAGAGACCTGCAGTTACTAAAATGGATGAGTATCCAATATAATTCAGGCGGCCCAATATCCAGGAATATTTTCAATAGCAAACTGTTTATATAATAAAGATATCCCACTACAATGTCTACACTAAGTCTTGTGAACTTTAAACCAATCTGTTCTTTATAGAGCTTGTCTGTGTTCGCCCGTGGGGAGCCCGCCCCCCCCCCCCCCGCTCCCACCCGGCCGTGAATATTACAGCGAGGTAGATGCTGCTTTAAAATTCTCTAGCTAACTAAATAAACTCTTCAAATCTCTAATCTAACTAAAATTGGAAGGATCACAGCTAAAGTAGAGGTTTTCTCTGTGCAGAAATGAGACTAATTTGCTGAGCTTCTGTTTGGCCACAGCAGAGCGCAGTCCTATCCCTATGAGAACGCTGAGAACACTGAGCCTGAACAGGAAAAACGCTGTGTTCTATGTAAAACGAGGTCATTGTGATTTTTCCAGCCAATCGCAACCATACACATCCTCAGTCATGACGTCGCACAACAACATCTCCTCAACTCAACCCCTGCTCTATTCTGTAATCTGATTTGCTGGCCGCCAAAATTACAGGAAGCGCCGAAAAAGGCGCGATCTTAAATAGATGTGTCACAGATTTAACCTTAATTATCGCATGATCGGGGAAATTTTCGATCGACCATAAAAACCTTGCCGATTTCAACTGTGTCGATAAAAATCGCTCAACACTAGTTATCATCTTATTTCTTCACTTTTCTACTAACTTTGATTGCAGGGGACACTGTTGAGTCTTGGGATATGCTTTATTTAATTGTTATTACTGTTGTAGCAACATGGAGGCATGGTAGGGTGCCATGAAACCATGAGATAAGAAGCAGGGTTCAGTAGAGAAGCCTACTGCTGGACTGTTATTGCCTGTTCTCTGCTGGGTTCCGATACCAGCATAAAACAAACACTTTCCAAAACTGTGCATAAATATGTAATGTGAAGAAGCTGAGACAAGTGTGAGACAGCTTATGGCCTGTATGACAGGACTTTGCTGGTGCATTAGCTGGAACTAAAGACAGACATGACTACTGGAGTTGCCTGTCAAGTTAAAGGAGCTCTGGTTGTAAAGAAGCCTGATGTAGGACTGCTTGGACTGTGTAAAGAGTGAACCATGCCATTCCTGACAGTTACTAGGAAAAGCAGCTGTAGAGGTAGCTAAGCCTCCCGTTACAGGAGCGGAACTAAGTAACATATGTGACATCTATACCATCTGTGACAGTGGAGACATTTGTGACATCAGGACCATCAGTGATGTTCAAATAGGCAACACTGGTACACTGTTTATGGGTTATTGCCAATCCATATCCTCATACTAACATCAGCCTGCAAAGGTTGACATCATCTCACAACTCACTAGACCCTTCTTGCATTTGGCATAGCTGGCAGGATGCAGAAGTGGCCCATTTGGCTTCTGGGCAGAGGTTATGGCAGTCTTTAACCTTTATGACTATGGTAGTGGGCAGAAACATCACAATGTGATCTCTTATGAGGACAGCACATTGTCACTGTTTTTGCTACAGTTCTCCACATTACAGATTGTCATTCTCGACCAGATGGGCTATAAAACTGCCTAGATTGGCAGCAAGGGAGCCCACTTACACAGATACAAGTGGTGGACCACAGTCCATGCAATTCTTTATATGAGTTAGGTTGTGACTCATGCATCTCCATGGTGGATACCCAATTGCTTGACACTGCATGTCTTGGGATGTGTTATCTATTCCTTGGCTTATCCTTGGCACAGCTCAGAAATGTACTAGGACCCTGTGTTTGAAGGAATTCAACCTGATAACCTAACTGAAAGAGACTGCTACAAGTAAGATTATTTGGGAATGTTATTAAAGGAAACAACTCAAACTCTTATTGTGGCTCTTATTCTTTCTCTTGAAAGAAGAAGAAAGAAGTGATCGTCTTGATTACTGCAACTCCTTGCTTATTGGTCTCCCACTCTGCAAACTCTCTCCTCTCCAATCTGTCCTGAATGCAGCAGCCAGTCTTGTCTTTCTTTCCAGCCGCTACACTGATGCCTCTACCCTGTGTCTGTCACTGCAGTGGTTGCCCATTCGGTACAGGATACAATACAAATTCATCACACCTACTCATAAAGCTCTCGACAGTTCTGCACCCCCCTACATCTCCTCCCTCATTTCTGTCTACCACTCTACCCGCCCTCTTTGCTCAGCTGCGGACATCAAACTACAGACCACAATCATCCGAACCTCCCATGCCCATCTTCAAGATTTTGCACGTGCTGTACCCATTCTCTGGAACATCCCACCACGTACCATCAGGTACAGTTTTTAGGATGTCCTGAAAATACATCTTCTCAGTCTGGCCTACCAAGATCCCTAATTGCTAACCAACACCTTCTATCACACACTTCTGTCACTCCCTACACTAGGGCACTCACAGGCACTAATCTGTATATAGATGTACTGTCAAGGTTGCAGGGTCACCCAATTTTTATGTAAACCACCCCATATTTATGAAACAAGGCTGGACCATTGTAAAGTTAGCACTTCTCCCCCTTTGTTTCCCCCAAGCAACCTCATAGATTGTAAGCTCTTGTGAGCAGGGTCCTCACACCTTGTGTCTCATCTGTAAATAGCCTTCACTGTGTAATGTCTGTCTTTTGTCTGTAATTATACCCTCTACATTGTAAAGTGCTACGGAATTTGTTTGCGCTATATAAATAAAGATTATTATTATATTATTACTTATTATTATTGAAGGAGATACTCTGTCCTTCCCCGCAGAAGGAGAGTCTTTTACAGTAAGTAACTGTATGCTGGACTCCAGCCGATGTGTACCTCAAAGACATTATTTTAAGTGTGTGAAGGTAAGGGCATAGACTCAGAGAAATATCTAATGAAGGACACCTTACTTAGATATTTAAAGCCAGGTAGCAGGATTAACACAATCCAAAGAGACAGTAAACAACCAGCACTGCTACTTCTTCATAAAATAATTTTTTATTGTCCATAATCTTTCTAAAAATTTTACATCATCTGTATAAATGCAAGTTCAAAGAAATGAAGAGATCTCGCTTATGCGTTTCTGACCTAAACAGGTCTTTAATCTTAGCTATAAATACATTGGATGCAGAGAGAGAGAGTAGCAGGGAACCTAACATGCAAGGGTAAGCAGGTTTTGTTTTTTACTTGTATCAGGATTAATATACTGTCCTGCCTTAAGAACATGCACTCCACCCAAATGCATAAAAAAGTGCAACAGTGTGACACAAAAAAGTGCATAAGGATACAATCTATCACAGACCCACTTTTTAAAGAGATGGTCCCCCACTAAACCTAATATCCTGCTCCTTCTCCAGGCCGGAAGGTACCTGCAAAAGGTTACAAAAACAGTGGTCTCCATTGCCTAAGTGACAGAAGACCCAACTTGCTCCTGGCATCAGAATGGATGACGAGCCTAATCCTCAACCAAGGAGCAATCTAGATGGCCTATCCAAAGAGAGCCGGGGTTGCAGGAGAGAAAGGAACCTGATGGCCACATCTTCTCCCCCTAGACTTCCGAAGGGTCCAATAAGGGTACCGCATCCCAAATCCTCACACAAAAAATGTGACACCCAAGAACACACAGTGATGTCAAAAATTAAATAAATGTGGATGTGCACAGTGGATACTTCCTGGACCTCCATCAGGAATTATAAAAAATCCTCAAATAGTCTGGCCAGAAGGCTGGGGAATCGAGGTGTGTGCTCAATGGGAAAGTGGAACATTAAAGTGCTGCACAAAGTGCCGTTACTCATTGACCTTCTCTTATTCTTTGCTTCAAGTGGCATTTGGTCACTTTCCACTGCGTGGTGCCTACCCACTCTTCTCAATGTGGCCCTCTCTGCTCCGTCTGCCGTTTCTTAGGGTATAAGCATTTGTTGGATTGGACCTTTTGTATAAACCACTTCTCTTACTGTTCCAACTGATTGAAGGAATTAAAAAGAGACATCACATTGGTCTGTGCCATTCTAGTTATTCCTTTTTCTGGATTCATGTCTTATTTGAATCTATTAACTATTTGGCTATAAATTTAAACTATATATAAAATATGTATTTGATATAGATTTGTTCAGTACTGTCTTTTTATCATTCTATCTGTCACATTTAGTTATAATCTAATGAGGGTACCTAGGGGAAAAGACAGAGTGATCCCAATCTTCAAGGGATTGTCCTCTGTTAAGTTTGGGTTCTATTATCATGTCATAACTTGCCTGTATTGTTATAGGATCTTTTTCTCAGTTGGGATGAACTGACCAGTGAGTAATATGTTGTTTGACCTCCTCCAGAATATATTCTGCAGGATCCATATGAAAATGTTATAATTAAAATGTCACTAGTTGCATGGTGAGAGCTTCTATGTTCAGCAAATTTACACAATGCCATCAAAGACAGCCCATAAGTGTGTGGATCATGGACCCTCATATTAGCCTGTTAATTTATGTGTGATTGATGGGAAGAGGGATAAAGTGTAACTCTTGGCAAAAGTTTAAAATACAGATTTAGGAGTCACTGACATACTGCAACACTTCCCAATATGTCTTTTTTCATCTAAAAGGCACTGTTGCTGGGATCCCTCACGTCCCAATAGGTCACAGATTAAATTTGCTGTGGCCACAGCAACATAGAAACTGATACAGCTGCCAACCATTGCAATAATCAATTGTATTATTTCCAATGCTGTCTGCCAAGTGGCTCATGCCAGTGATACTTGGTTCTCATGTTGTCTTGGACAGAACAGGCGTTAGCTGTGACCTACTATGGTAGAGGGTTGTAGTTAATGGTAACATTCAAATAAATGAAATTTTTGAGAGATGTAGTGCTCTCTTTGGCAGACCAGAAACTGAATTTGTATTTTTTATTTTTATGACTCATTTCACTTAAACAATGAGCAATGATACGTGAAATAATATTTATTGTAGGTTTTGTG
Organism: Phyllomedusa bahiana; assembly: GCA_025379985.1. Lineage (NCBI taxonomy): Eukaryota > Metazoa > Chordata > Amphibia > Anura > Hylidae > Phyllomedusa > Phyllomedusa bahiana. Next base: position 45,826 of record JAODAL010027048.1, on the reverse strand, counting down.
CACAACAAGGCTGAAGAGCCTCTTCAGAGACGTCACTAGAGATATATCCTGAATACTATTTAATTAGCTTCCCCTATTGAGGGGTACAGACAGCCGGAATGCAACTTTTTTTAAAACTTTTTTATGCAAGTGAATTGAAGCTTTGTTTTAAAATTTTCTCCAGCTATTGAGAAATTACTGAGAATGGCATTGCCTAAAGTTAATATAAACTTCTGATACAAATGTAATATGGAATATCAGCAGCATTGATGAAACAGATACCAATACAATATGTGCATGCAATGCAGATAGAAAGATGTAATATGTATTTATCCCAACTATTGATCTACACAGTATATTTAACATTGCACTTAAGGGAAGCCAATAAATGCACGCGTTTAAGTAAAGCATGAAAAGTGATAAAAAGACATTAACTGACGATAGTTGATAATAAGATGAAGAACTATTTTAAACTCATGAGTTTTGGTAACATTTTAAGCAGTCTGTAAGTGCACATGGTTTGAACTGACAAATGATTTTATCATAATAAATGTTTTTAAAAATCAAAACAGAATACATGTTTAGAACATTTATAATTTATTTTTTCCTTCTGGGTCACACAGTAAAATAGTGTCTGATATGTAGTGAAGTACGTGAGAAAGGAAGAGATTTTTTTTTTACACAATGTCATATCTAAAGAAGATGAGATAATAAAAAATAGTTTAAGCGATGACCCAGTAGACGGGACAAAATGGTTATCATGAGTTTTGTACAAAGCAGCTAAGGCACGTCCTAGAATTCCTCTGACACAGCAGAAACTGTACAATTAAGATAAATATGTCTGTCGGAAAAGTTTATAACAGGAAAGTTTATTTCCTTTTTCAGTTTGAAGCCAATCTGTTTGTTTTACTGAGGTGTCCAGTTGTTTAAAATAAATAACATACATAAAAAGTGCAGAAGTAATGAAAAAAAAAAGGATTTTGCTGGAAAGGTTATTAACACTTCTGCTGTCATAAAACCACTATGGTCAATGACCATTGCCATGCCATATGACAGCCTGAGTATATGATCTAAATATCAAAGGTGAAGCAACATCAATAGGATGATGAAAAAAGTAGAAAAACTTTATTCATCCATACGAACAACCAATGCCTTGATCTTTATCCAGCATGAATACATAATGAACAAATACATGAAGCAATCAATGTGACACTGATCACAAAATGCGCCTCTCATACATGATCGTGGATTACATCAAATATAGAGATGGCGATATCGATTCTAAACGAAGTGGGATTGTTAGAATTTCAGGAAAACTTCGGTAGTAACGAACTCGGAACTTTGGGGGATTCGCGGGAAATCTGAAGTGTGCTTTTCATTGATAAAATGGCTGCGAGGCACATTGGGCGTTACAATGGGGAAGCACTCTGGGAGGAAGAGGGAATAGCCTGCATGACATGTGCAGAGATGAAGCCACATAAGGTAGAACGGCGGGATTCTGTGACTGTCACCGCACTATATAAGAAAGAGCGCGCCGCTGGGTGCTCAAACTACTTCACTGTACTGACAGGGCAAGGTGTGATGCTGCGGGTGATAGCGCTTTCTGAAGAACTGATTTTTACACAGCGTTTTGTGGGGTGTCTCAGCTCTGTCTCAGAGACTGTTCTCTGAATGTTCAATTCTGATTTTTTGGGGTATTGGACTGAATCATGTGTTGAGTCCACTGCAGTGCAATTTACATTCAATATCCAAGTGGGATTCTAAAGCCAGTTACTGTTGCTATTCATTTAAAGAACAGCGTTTTTTACAAAATACAAAATACCATCTTCATTTTGGCCTGCTAATTCTATATTGCGCAATTTACCATCCAGGGGTTTAATTAAGCGTTGTTTTGTGGTGTTGCTGACAAAAATAAATCCGTGCTTTTTCAACGCCAAATATATATTTTTTTTTTGGTAGTCCTATTCACAAGCAAAGGTTATTACACATTTTATCTCTTGTTTGTGTGGCGTAGAAAATACAGCGCCTATTGTAACACGCTACAAGCTACTAGTTTGTGGTGGCTCATTTCTATGCGCAATTTACATCCCGGGGGTTAATTAATGCGTTGTTTTGCTGCTGTGCTGATCAAAAAATAAACAGTCTTTTTCCAACACCGGAAATATATACATTTTTCTCTCGTAGATAACTTCACAAGCGAAGGTTAATTAAGCCTGTTTGTGCTTTTACATTAGTAAAACTCACAGTGCTTGTAAACGAACTAATACAAGTAAATTTTCCTGGCCATTTGTGGAGCGCAATTATATCCAAGTGGTTTACCCAAGCTTGTTAATGGGTTCATTTGGGAGGTCAAAACAGGGTGATTATATTTCATATACAGATGCATTTCATCAAAACCAGTGTTGTACATTTTAGAACAGAACAGTATGTCTGATCTGAGACGGTGCGCAGGCTCTGCAACTTGCGAGTGGCGAGTGGCACAAACATTCTGAAACGGGCCCAGGCGTCAGCACAGCAAGGGGAACGTCGCGCAGAAGGGGTCACTCGGTTGAGGCCACAACTGCCAGCTTGTTCATCTAGCGGCCGTGTGTTGTTCAGCAACCCAAGGGTTCTTGATTGGTTGACTAGGTCATCCTCTCTCCTCCCAGATGACATCTGACAACCCCGCCGCAAGGGTCGGTGGAACCTCAGAAACAATCACTTAGTTGTCATGGGCCGGGTGGCGGGTCAGCGGCCGCTCACCTGTCCTAGCCCCCTCCTAGTCCCTTCCAGTTCCCTCAGCCAGGATCTATATGTAGGGTCTGGGCTCAGCGCGCCACTATATAGCGTGGATGAACAATTGAGGAGGGCAGTCAGCAGCTTATATTGGCATGCTGAAGAAAGAACTGGGGCCAATATCCCCAGCTTCTTGCAGTACGGCAGCACAAGTATAGATGTGGAGAGTGGACAATGGGAGGTCATGTGGTGAAGAGGTCAGCCTCGGCTTACCGTAGACGGTGATGTAGGTCAGTAGTGACGATGAAAAACAAATAGATGATGGATGTTAGCCGACCGCAACTAATTGGGAGCGGGTGACTAGCAAGGCTTCGCATCGTCAGGAGAACGACGTGGCGTACAGCTTAGCGTCAGGCGAGCGCGCAGCCAGCATGTGGGATGTGTTGGCCGTGAGTAGCAGCGGTAGCTAGCAGTGTGAGGTCGGGAGCCAAGCGGCCAGGCTGGGTCAGAACACCCGCCTTCGCTGGTCCAAAGACCTAGTAGCCGAGCACAGGGGCCTCAGCGATGGGCAGAAGGCGGCGTAGTCACTCAGGCTCGGAGCGTTGGCGTATAATCAGGTACTCGGCGGTGTATTGTGTGGCAGTTCTTTGCTAAGCAAGAGGAGCCGAATATGGGTTTATGTAGAATCTGTGGGCAGAATGTGAAGCGTGGACAGGGAGCTAACGTTGGCACAACGGGACGCCCTGCTTCAACACATGCAGGCTCACATCCGGTGGCATGGAGAAGAACGTGGCTCAGTTTTGGTGGTCCTCCTGCCGCTGACAGCAGCAGCAGCGGCCTAGGTGGCACGCATTGCCAATTTCAGTGCAGATCAGGGCTCCCACACCTCTGCAGAAGGCAGCTGTTTCTCTTTGACATGCCTCTCCGGTCAGATGCATCTGCTCCTGCTCCTCGGCGCTGCTCCTGGCGCAGCAGCTCGTTCAGAGAGGCGATTGTAAAGAGAACAAAAGTATGCGACCAACCATTTTTTTTTTTTTCGTAAGGTGCTGGCAGATTGACCGTGTCCTGTCAAGTTGTTGGTACTGCAGTCCTCCCTTTCCCAATGGTGACTCTGCACCTTTCAGAGAACTAATGGTCTGTGCGAGCCGTGACTGGAAGAGTTCCAAGCCGTAATTTCTTTTCCAACAAAGCGCAGAGTAACCATCACTTTCATAAATATGTAGAACTGTGATTGAAAGTGCGGTCAGTCCTTGAGCTTATCCGGTTTGTTCCAAGGTTATAACGGACACAGCTGCGGACGTCTGGACTGTAACTACGGTCAGGGCCAGTAGACTATGTCCTTACGGCCCACTGGGTGAATGTGCTTTCCTGCCAGGCACAACAACAACTTGAGACAGGAGACGCCGCTTTCTCCTCCAGTTGTCAAACTGCTGCTCCTGCGCCAATGTCGCTCCCTCCTCCCTCGCCCTCCACCACATCTCAGCCTCCACAAAGTACTGCTTACCATCGCATACATCATGTGTAGGGCACAGCACGGTGTCACGAGTTCACACCTAGCTTGCCTCGGCGTATACGAATGTCACACAGGGAGGAACTGACTCGCGTCATGCAGCAAGAAATCGATGGGTGTGTGGCTTTCTCCCGCGCCAACTGCAATCGGTAACCAGGGTGAACGGTCAAGTGGGAGGAACATGGTGTCCGCGCATGCACGAGGAGGGATGGTGGTCCATGCGCCCTGCATGGCTCGCACGTGTTCAATCTGGTTGTAAAAAGGTTCCTGAAGTCTTCCACCGCTCTCAGAAGCATTCTGAATATGGACAGAAACTGTGCATGCAACTTTATCATTCGTTACAAAGCAGGAAAACACCACTCCTCGAGTTGCTAGCTGCCAGAACGGCCTCCCCAACCCGCTCTGGATATGCGATGTTTCCACCGCTGGAATTCCAGCTGCACATGTTGGGACCGACTGTATGAACAGAGAATGGCCATTAACGTTTTTTGATGATACAGGCAGACAAGAAGTATCCCTGTGTAACTTTGATGTCAGCCAGTGGCAGCTCATGCGTGACAACTGCCGTTGGGTGAGGCCAATCGAGGATGGCCCTGTTATTTGTCAGTCGCCGGGACTACGGGATGAATAAAGTTCATTCCACTGCTTCATGTCTGGAACAGATTGCTGAAAATCTGTCTGAGCGCACGGGGGAACTGGAGTTGTTGGCGACTACATCTAGCTGGCCCACATGAGTCCGCGTGGGGACTGAAATTGGAGGTAGGAGGAGGAGGACGGACATTGGAGCAGATGCAATTGTCTGGTGAAATGAGTGGATTTTTACCAGGTGACAAGAGAGGAGGAGCTGAGGAGCAGTGGAGGTGGTGGATGGAGCTTGAGGAAGACAGAGGAAGATGATCCCAAGCAACGTGGGCTCAGTTTATCAGGTGGAAATGGAGGCTGGGGAGCCCTCGGTTTCACTTCGTGCAGGAAGTCCCGCAGCATGCTATTTGCCTGGCTCGTGACAGTGCGAATAGTCAGCATCCGGCAGAGGGATGGACTTCTGCTTCCACCCTATTGGGACCTCGCCTACGGTTGCCATAATGGGAGCCTTTTTCCCAGCTATTGAAGAGGGAAGACACTCAATTACTCTAGGAAATCCTCCGTAATCTGTTGGCCGCTGCCCTATGTGCGGGGCATCGTCCCTCCATCTGACAGGTATGTGACCGTGGAGGGTTCCTCAGCGCTCACGTACTACTGCCGCGGCTGCTGGGGGAAGGTGGGGGGGTAGGGAAGCTAGTACCAGCCTCCATCAAGAGTAAACCTAAGTCTGGAGTCACTAATGAGCAGCTTCTTCACACCGCCTAGTGAGTGTGGGCAGTCACCAGCAGCAGCTGCAGGGGACATGGTGCATTTTCCCTGACCAAAGGTTGTGGCTACTTGGACAGCACTCTGCCACCCCATGTTAGAAGATCCGCTCGGACTACTGGGCAGCCCATAACTGGATGTGTTGCCGCAACTTGCCGAGTTGCAGTGGAGTAGTCTGTCCTGCCGGCAGTTCTCACGGATAGAATGTGCTCAGAGCGGGGGTGTTCAGTGCGGCGGGGGCCATCGCTTACACAAGGAGAACCCGCTTGTCCACGGGAAATGTTGAACGAAACCTGACCTTTGTAAAGATGAATCAGGCGTGGATATTCGGCCAGGATTTCCACACACCCATTGCCTTAGGCGTCAGTCTGGGTCAAACTACTGCCTCAGCCACTATTCTGTTGCCGCCACCCGCCTGATGCCACACATCTTGCCTGATAGTTTCTCCATCTGCCTACCACCGTTCTTTACCAGGGACTGTGTTTTGCCCACCCACCGCAACACTCTGTCATTGGACCACTCTATGTGCTATTGTGCTGCTGCTGTTGCTGTTGCCGTGACATTCCAAACTGTGACATTGTGCCATATGCAGGACTTGGTTCTGTTTTTGCCACCTCCAAATTGTCATTGTGCCACCTCTCTGACCTCTTGTGATTGCGCTATGTCTATCACCTCCACTCTCTGTCATTGTGCCACTGCCTGACATCATGCTGCTGCCGCCGTGAACTCCGCTATCAGTCATTGAGCCCGCTCTGTGGCTATACTATTTTGCACCAGCTGGAATGGTCATTGTGCCCCTTGCTGACCTCATGCTGCTGCTGTGGACTCTGTCGTGCCCTCGCACACTGTGTCATTTGAGCAATGTCTGTACTCATGCTGCTGCCGTGGCTGCGGCCGTGCCCTCCACACTGTGGCCTACTCATGTTTTTGACACCTCCAGAATTTTGTCATTGTGCCACTGTCTGGACCTCATGCTGCTGATGTGGCTGCGTGCCGTGCCTCCACACTGTGTCCATTGTTGCACTGTCTGAACTTATGCGGATGCTGTTTGTTCCTGCCGTGCCGCATGCACACAATGTGCTCTTTGCTACAACAATAGTTGGACTAGCTCCTTTTTCTGACAGCTTCTGATTTGTCATTGTAGCCCAATGCTGACCTCATTGCTGCTGCTACCGTGCCTCAACACTGTGTCATTGTGCGCACTCTGAGGCGTCCTGGGTACTGTTTTGCCACTGCCTGATTGGCATGGCTGCCACTCCGGTCTGACGCCACATGCTGCTGTTGGCTCGCCGCCGTCACCCTCCCACTCATGTCACCTAATGTCTGCCACGCTGATCTCTCAGTTTGTTTTTTTCCGCTTTTGATTGCACATGACTTTATCAGGTGCTTCGTTCATGATTCAGTTTTTTGGTCCAGTTTTGACCCCATAATGTGCCCAGGGCATTTTATAGTGAAGCGTTTCTAAGAGCGGCGGCAGTCATTGTGAGTGTGTCTACTAATTAACAAACATTGTACTGAAAGACCAAACCAAGCTCCCTCTGAATATTTAAGCATGGCACAACGTTCTACAGCACCCTGCCAGCTCTGGCAGCCTGAAATAGCTGTTTTTTAACGTGATTCGTGCGAAAAGTAATTCGGACCGAAAGAATTTTTGTCATAAAATTCGGCGAAGTGACCGAACCGAATTTTTGAGAAATTCGCCCATCTCTAATCAAATAGTTAAAACCTTGTAGAAATAACAGTGTAATAACATTAGATTTACAAATCTTATTAAAAAACAACACACTAGAGTATAATGGTTGTAGGGTCTTTCATCTCAACGTCTATTCAACTCGTTGCAACATAGTCGAAAGAAAGAACCTGTGAAACACAGGGAACCTAATCACAAGCCGGTGAGGATGAAGAGGCTCAATATAAAGGGACTCCTGCCATTTACATGTAATCCTCTGATTTACATCCATAGATATAACAAAAACATCCTAGCCACAAAATGCCTTACATATAAATTATTCCTATATAATACAAATTATTAGTCTAAAATAGCAATATTATGCAAAAAATAACCAGATTACATTAATATTGCTAAGATATGTCCTGTTTTACATTTAAACCTGACAGGAACCTAGGCAGAAGAGCCAACACGCCTCTCTGATAAATAGCTTCTTACTAAGATCACCTCCTCTTATGGATCTGACCACCTTCTCAATGCCCATGAAACTAAAGGGAGATACATCCCCAGCATGTATTTGGGAGAACTGCCTCGATACCTGTGGAGACTTAAAAGTCACCTGTAGCAAGGAATCTGATAAATGTCTCAGTCTACGTATTTTTAAAGCACATGCTTACCACATACTGCAGATTGCAAGCTCTGCAGCTAATAAGGTACACTATGAACTTCGTATTGCAGTTGATATACAACTTCATTCTATATCGTCTACCATTACTACATGACACAAAAGTCTCTGATTTAATGGCATGCTCACAAGCTTTACACACAGCGTGCCCACATTTATTTAAGCCTTTACTGCTCAACCAGTTATTCTCCTGTGTCATATCCCTAAAGAACATACTTGGGGATAAAATTGAACCGATGGTAGGGGCCCTCTGAGAGACAAATTCAATGTTAGTCTGTAATGTTTCTTTGATCTTTTAATTTCTATAGAGTATAGGTAAATGTCCTTTAATGATTTTAATTATGTGATTATACTGACGGCTAAAGGTCGTAGATGTGGTCTTAAACATTAATATTGACAATTGACAAGTATTCCTTCCATACACATTGTTAGCTCTAACCAGCAGTGACCTCTATTCTATAATCTTGTCATATTTGGCGAACAGCTACATTTTCTACATACATATGCATGCATGTGGTTTATATCAGGAAAATGCTGCCACTAGACTCCTCTGTCCTCTAAGATGAAAAGGAATAAGCAGTTGAACTTGAACTCTAAACATATTCTGTTGGGAGTTGGGAGAGCCACATACAATAGACAGGGGCAGAACTACCAGGAGAGTAGAAGCATACAACTGCTAATGGGCCCAGCTCCCCTTGCCTCAGAATGCCTGGACCCTCTGGCCCGAAAGTTCAGAGGTAGGACTGCATGGTCCTAGCAGAGCAGAGTCCTGGTAGGACTGCATGGTCCTACCAGGCGGCCATCCCTACTGATGACGTGGGCAGCGCACCGATCTTAGAAGATGGCCGGGTCCTCGTCATGTTGGGGGATCGTGGAGACAGGTGAGTTATTTTTTTACTTTAATACTAATGGGCACTAGCCTGCCTATATGGAGCCCCCTATAACCACCCTAAGCCTGTCTTTCTATATGGGGCTCCCTATAACTGACCTAAATCTGCCTATCTATATGGGACCCCCTATAACTGACCTTAAACCTGCCTACATATATGGGGCCACTATAACCTACCCCTAAGCCGGCCTACCTATATGGGCCCCCCTACAACTTACCTTTAACCTGCCTACCTATATGGGGCCCCCTATAGCATACCTAAAGCCTGCCTACCTATATGGGCCCCCCTATAATTTAACTTAAGCTACCTATATGTAGCCAGCTAATAACCTACCTTAAGCCTGCATACCTATATGGGCCCCCCTATAACTTACCTTAAGCCTGCCTACCTTTATGGAGCCTCCTATAACCTACCTTAATTCTGCCCATGTGGGGGCCCTATAGCCTAGCTTCCTATGTGGGCCTCTCCTATCTACCTTTGTGGGCTCCACCTATAGCCTATCTAACTATCTACTTAACAACCTACCCACCTACCTACTTATGTGGGCCCCCCTTATAGCCTATCTACCTTTTTGGGCTCCACCTATAGCCTACCTACCTAGCTGCCTTGGCCCCTAGGTACCTATAGCCCTCCTGCTGCTTACCTGTGGCCCACCTAATGCCTTTCTGGCTACCTGGGACCTACCTATATACATGGGAGCTGCCTTCTTAACTGGGACCTAACTACTGCCTACCTAGGGCCAAACTATCTACCTACCTGTAGCCTACGTATATAACTGGGACCTATCTACCTACTTGTGGCCTAGCTCCTGCTTACCTACTTATCTGGAGCCTACCAACTTACCTACCTAGTGCTTAATAACCTATCTAATGGAGGTCTACCTACGTAGTAATATGATTCTGAGGGGTATAGGCCATAGCTGTAATGCAATCTCAGAGTCGTCAGAGAGATGTCACCTATGAGTCACAATATGTAACAGCAATATAATCACTTCTATGGCTGCAAATCCTGTGTACACTGGTATCTACTAAATGGGCACTGTATAGTGATAATATTGTTCTTTGTATATTGATCTTTATTCAGTAATAGTATAGGGGTATTAGTCAGTCACTATGTGGTGGTAATTTGTGGTCGTGTTCTGGCAGTATACTCTGGTCCATATGTAGTAGCATTTTTGGATTTTGGGGTCTTGGCAGGGGCCAAATCGCTAGGCAGTTCATTCGGGGCAGAAGCCCCAGTAAACCTTCTCCCCCCGAATGTTAGTCCCCTAACTATTGCTCGCGCAGTGAGAAGCTCCGCCCCCCCCAAGCCTAGCCTAGAGAGCAGGGGAGGCGTCCCCCCCTCTTCGTGCTCCCTGTTTCGCCCTCCCCGGGCTACAGCCCCGACAGCAGGTTCCCGCTGCTTCTAAGGTTTCCTGCACAGATCGTGGGCCCCATACTATGGAAACCAAACGAGTTTCGGGTTTCCTCAAGGGTCTTCCAAGCTGCCTAAAAACCCCAAGGATTTTAAAAAAAACCCCCCATGACCCTGAAAAAATTATGCCGGGCAGGATGGAGGGCTATGCCCCCCCCTCATAGTCTATGTCTATACTGGACCTGTGTCACAGGGGTACAGTTATTAGTAATACATCACATAGGGACTATATACAAAAATGTAACACACGGGTAAAAACTGGACATTGTAATACTTTTCCCTGGTTTTTTACAGTAATATATATTTATATACAAAACCATTATATATATTAAAAATATATATATAAAAATATTAAATATAAATATATATACACACACCACTACATGACGAATATACAGTAAAATACTTATCGGGGGTTATTTTTAAAGTATTACTGTCCCTTTAAAGAAAACCCGTGGTGATTGTGATGTAATAATATTATAAAAAAATTTATATATATATTGTGAGGCCCCTTTACCCCCCAAAAACCCCTCTTGGGGACCGTCCTGGGGTTGGGTAGCCTCAAATCGCCTCTTTGGTAAACGGATAATGGACTCCAAACACGCTTCATTTTAATCCTGGCCTCACCCATTTTTTTTCAGGCACAGTAAAACATAAAACTGAAAAAAAAAAAAATAAACCCTAGGCCCCTCTGGCCACTAACAAACAAGAGCTCCTTCCCTACAGTTTTTGGGCCCTATGTCCAGTATTTCAGATCCTGCACTTCCAGTACAGTAACGGTTTCCCCTCCCGCCCCCGGGGGCCAGAGCCTCTCCCCCAGCCCCTTGCTGAAAACCCCAGCAGCAGACCAGCCCCTGAACAACTGAAGGCCCGGGTTTTTTTATATGATGCCCGAGCCCTACCCAAAACGTGGCCTGGAACATGGGAGTAGACACCCACCCAACGCATTGTCTACTCCCAATAAGGCCAACCCCCGGAACGGTAAAAAAACCAAACTAATCCTATATAGTTTTCCAACCCCTAGGTGGCTACAAAAAAATACAGCTGGTCTTATCCCCCAAGGGGCCGGGATCCTTGGGGCATGTTTGTTATACCCCTTGGTTTCTCCATTTAGTGGCGCAACCGGGGGAACTAATGTAGCCGGGCCCGTCCAATATATAATTTATAAATATATATTATAATATAATATATATATATAAATATATAAAAATATATATATATATATATATATATATATTATTTTATAAAATAATATAATTAAAATATATATATTATTAAAAAGTGGGGTAATGTTATATAAATAATATACTTTTAAATACACACAGGGACAGACATACACAAAAAGTAACACACAGTAAATACTGGGGATGTGTATATACTGTTCCGTGTTATATTACAGTATATATATTTATATACACACTACACCACTTAATATATATAAAAATTTTTTTAAATTATATAATTATATATATAATTTAAAAACAAAATACACACACATTACTTAAAACAGGGACAATATACCAAATGAACACCCAATTTAAATATTATACATGTTATCTGTGCCCGTGTGAATACACGTGTGTGTAAAATTATAATTTTAAAATTTAAAAATTTATAAAAATTATATATATATATCTATATCGGTGTAGGTTTTTATAAAATATTTATACTGTAATTTAAAAACACAGGAACATATATACCTGTCCCCGTATTTTCCTGTGTGTTAATTTTTTGTGTATAAAAACGTTCCTGTGTGTAACGCTGGGTGGGGGTCACGCAGTGGTTTTGTTGATGTATTAAAAGTGGCAAGCAAAAATAATTTAAAAAAAAAAAAAAATAAAAAAAAACACACATAAACCTTTTCCCCTTACAAATGCTTGTAATAAAAATTTAAAAAAAAAAAGTAAAAAATATTTGGCATCACCGTTTTCGTATCAACCCATGCTTTTAAAACTGATATTTTACCCCCGCAGAACACTGCACAAATTTTTTTTTTTAAAAAAAAAAAAATTTTTTGTTCATCCCACTGAAAAAAATTGAATAAAAAGAAACAAAAAACCCCCTGAGCCTCTATATACCCAAAAAAAAATTTATGCATTTGAATGGTTTGAATTGGGGATTGCTGTAATCGTGTTTAGCCCCCCAGTAAAATGCTGTAAAAAAAAATTAAAAAAAACACTACCAGGATTTTTTTTACACTTTGCCTTTTAAAAATTTGAAAACAAATTTTTCAAAAAAATATATTGCCCAAAATGGTACCATAAAAATGCTGTACCCGCACAAAAACAACTTTTCACGGCCTTTTCACATAAATGAAAAAAAAGTTATAGATGAAAAAAAAAAAAAATGGAAAAAACATTCATTTAGGAGTTAAAATACAAAACACCACATAACCGATTGTCAGACTATAAAGGCACTTTTGTGCCCCCAAATTTGGGGAAAAAAATGAGGTGCAACCTATATTTTTAATCCAGCAGGATTAGGAGGGGGACAATGCTGTAGGCCGGGGCTGGAGGATGGGTATGTGGTCGGAGACCATCAGTAAGGGAGTCAAGAGCAGGTCCTCTGCTGCGGAAGCTAGCGGCGGGTTTAATTATCCCCTTCATCCATATGGATGTCCTGAACATCTAAATGGCATGAAGGATGTATAAAGCGGGCTCACACGCTGAGCCCACTCTATGTATAGCAGACAGCGGCTGTTCCTTACACTCACCGCTAACAAAGGGCCCGTGCCCCGAATGTTTTAAGACCCTAGCAACGCCCCTGGGTCTTGGTATAGTTGATTTGTTTGGTAACAGTATGATAGTGATATGTATGGTAAGGTATTTGCTCCTTGTATTATCTAGTAACTGCATGACTTATTAAGAGGTCTCGGTAAAAGTTTGCTATGGGGCCCAGGCTTTTCTACTTACTCCCCTGACAATAGATGGTGATCAAGTTCACCAAAATCAGCAGGCCCGGGCAATGTTTATCTAATGTGCATAGCCAGCTTTTGTCTCATTGTTCATTTTTAATTTTACTTCTGTATTATCTCAATTGTAAAGAATATATGCTATGATGATGATTACGTTGGTCTACATGGGAATTTTCTTTTTTCTGCTGCATGGGATGTTTGAACTGATTTTATATAATTTGAGGTCGCTGATTACAAATATGCAGTCAGAAATTGACCATTCCACCAGAATTTTGCAGAAACACACTTGTACATATTAACCATTTTCACGAGTTGCCGCAGCTTACTATTTCAGTTGAAACAAGAAGTTTACATACACTACATAACAAGACACATACGCATGTTTCTCTCTAACTGACATGAAATCAGAGTAAACCTTTCCTGTTTTAGGTCAATTAGGATTACCACAATTATTTATATTTGCTAAAAGCCAGTATAATGAGAAATATAATTTTTTTAAGGCATTTTTATTCATTTCTGCAAAGTCAAAAGTTTACATACATTTCATTAGTATTTGGTAGCATTGCCCTTAAACTGTGTGATTTTGGTCAAATGTTTGGGATATCCTTACACAAGCTTCTCACAATAGTTGGTAGGAATTTTGGCCCATTGCTCCGACAGAACTGATGTAACTGAGCCATGTTTGTAGGTCCACTTATACTTTGTGCCGTAGTAAATGGAAAGTACTGATGCAGGAAAGCTTCATGTGCAGGAGTATTCCTCTACCTCCTAGTAAGCATACATTCTATTCAAACAGAAGCATGATACAAAATCTTTTTTAGCAAATTCTTTTACTCTTCATTGAACGTGCACAATGTATGTAAAAAATGCTACAATGCCAACATACATATATAGTCACTGTTGTGAGATATCAAGCATCAGTACTTAGCTGTGCAGCCAATATGGTTAAACTTCATAACTTCGTAGTTTCGTAGTTTCACATCTCAAAGGAATGTGGTCTTCAGTTTTAAGGTGAGAGTGGTGAGCTGAAGCTCCGTGCTGCTACCAGCTGCGACGTTTCGAAAGCCATTGCTTTCTTCTTCCGGCATGCGCACTGCTAGTCACATTCCCTGATATGCGATTCACAATCAACACAACAGATGAGTATTAACAATTGGAACCAAAATAGCCCCTTGTTCACACAATACATTTACTACTAATCCTTCCATTAAAAACACTTGCCATTATTAACCTATAAGAAACATTTGAAACTGAGTATCTCATTCAGGCCTTTGAGAACCAATGTTTCTAATTTACTAATCCAAAACGTTTCACGTTGCAATAATTTGCGTTATGATGTTTAACCATATTGGCTGCACAGCTAAGTACTGATGCTTGATTTCTCACAACAGTGACTTTATATGTATGTTGTTATTGTAGCATTTTTTACATACATTGTGCACGTTCAATGAAGAGTAAAAGAATTTGCTAAAAAAGATTTTGTATTACGCTTCTGTTTGAATATAATCCATGTTTGTAGGTCGCCTTGCTCGCACCTGCCTTTTCAGCGTTGCCCATAAATGTTCAATAGGATTGAGATCAAGGCTTTGTGATGGCAACTCCAAAACATTGACTTGGTTATCCTTAAGGCACTTTGTAACCAGTTTTTGAGTATGCTTCAGGTCATTGTCCATTTGGAAGACCCATTTCCGCCCAGGCTTTAACTTTGTGGCTGATGTCTTGAGATGTTGCTTCAGTATTGCCACAAAATCTTCTTTCCTCATGACGCCATCTATTTTGTGAAGTGAACCAGTCCCTCCTGCAGCAAAAATACACACAACCTGATGCTGCCACCCTTGTGTTTCACTGTTGGGATGTTGTTTCAAGCTTCTACCTTTTTCCTCAAAACTTAACGATGGTCATTATGGCCAAACAGTTCAATTTTAGTTTCATCAGCCCACAGGACATGTCTCCAAAGATGTAGGTCTTTGTTCCTTTGTGCATTTTCAAACATTAATCTGGCTTTTCTATGTTTCTTTTGGAGTAATGGCTTCTTCCTGGCAGAGTGACCTTTCAGCTCATGTTGATACAGTATTTGTTTCACTGTGCATAATAACACAATCTTATCAGCATCAACTGTAGATCCCTAATATGTATAGGTTTTTGTGTAATGTAGGCACAATAATTTTTTTCTTAAATATTTATTTATTTTATTTTATTTCATTTTTTTAATACTTTTTAAAAGTTTATTCTTTACCTTTTTTAACCCCATTAAGGGATAGCTAACACTTTTTTTGTGCCCTGACTGCAGGTTAGTTATACAGACAGCCATAGGGCTACTTTAGGTCCTCAGGGCTGACTGTACAGTTGTTCTCTGGGCTTCATCAGGTAACCAGAAGTTCCAATCACCCGTTGGAGCAGGGGAAGGTCCTTTTATTATCAAAGGGTTAAGCACTGGGGATCAGCTTCACGGTGCTTATAGAGACTGATTTAGGAACAGAGCTGTTAACTACAGCTCTGTTCCTAGCACAGCTTTTGTGCTAGAAGCCTCAAAACTCCTTTATCTGCACCGACGTTTCTAGACGTCGCTGAAGATTAGCCATCTGCAACGTCCGTCTATAGTCAGTGGCTGGTTATTAAAGAGTCAAGTTAGAAATAAATTTACGGTCATGCAATCCTTGTTTGTATGCGAAAACTATCACAATGTCATAAAGATTCGGAAAATTGGAAAAATCAAGAAAATTTGCAACAGATTTTTTTAGGGACCAGTCCAGTTTTCATGTGGCTGATGTAGCTTTGAAGAGCATGTATGTTAAAACACCCCCATAAATGATTCCATCTAAGAAGCTGTACCCATTAAAGTATTCAAAACAGCAATTAGGAAGTTTGTTAACCATCTAGGTGTTTCACAAAAATTAAAGCAACTTATTTTGCAGATTTTCAAAGTTAATCCGTTGTTCACTGAAACACACTAGATGATATCAGGAAAACACAACTCTATATTGATTCTTCCAATTCTGTCTTTTTTAGAAATATACCATATGTAGCCTTAGTGTGCTATTTGACTCAACCACAAGCCTCAGAATAGGAGGTGCACCTTACGAGCCATTGGGCCTCTTTTTTATTTAAATATTTTTTAGGCACCATTTCAGGTTTGCGGATCCCCTAAGGTGCTAAAACATAATAAACACTCATAAAGAGACCCCATTTTGGAAACCGTACCCCTTAAGAAATATATCCAGGTGAGTAGTGAGTATACTGGCCCCACTGGTGTTTCAAAATTTTTAGCGTTAGGCTGTGAAAATGAAAAATTAAGGGCAACCTGTGTAAAAACGGTATAATAACATTACTTTGTGGGTCAGTACAATTACAGTGATATCAATTTTATATAGTTTTTATGTTTTACAATTTATACACAATAGAAATGCGTTTGCAAAAGATTGCATTTTTATGTCATTACAGTCTAATAACTTTTTTATTTTTCTGTATATGGAGCTTATAATGGGTTGTTTTTTGCTGGATGAATTGACTTTTTTTGATACTTTGTTGGGGTTCATATGACATGCTTTTTATCAAGAATTTTGTGATGTGAGATTAACAAAATATAGCAATTTTGGTCGTGTTTTTTTATTTTGTACAGCAGTCACTGGGTGGTATAGATGACATCCTAACTTTACTCAGCAGGCCGATACGATTACAGTGATACCAAATTTACATGGTTTTTTATGCTTTGCTATGTTTACACAATAAATACAGTAAATAAATCACGTTTTTGCATCGCCATAGTCTGAGAACCATAATTATTTTATTTTTCTGGTGTGTATGAAGCTGTGTTGGGGTTTTGTTTTGAAGGTTGAGTTGATGTTTTTATTGGTACCATTATTTTGGACAGACATGACTTTTTATCGCCTTTTAATCCATCTTTTGGGAGGTATAAAGAAAATATTTCACTCCGTGGGTTGAAACAATTATGGCAATACCCAATCTTTTATAGTTTTTTTATATTGCAGCACTTCATTGTGTAAAGCAATATTAAGGCATCACTATCTTCTGATAGTCATAATTTTTTTCTCTGTTTACAAGGTTGTGTAAATACTTCTTTTTGCTAATCAAACTGACATTTAGTTTAGTACCACTTTGGCATTTATATGACTTTTTGATCACTTTTTGCACCATTTTAAGTGCTGTGGGATGAACAAAAATTTATTTTCAATCGTCCCCATAACGTACCTGACTCATTCATCAGTTCATCGCTGGTACAATAAATAACAGTACATTGATGTACTGCTATGTACTGTACCTGTCAATCACCATGCCCAGCTGCGTGTGGTGATGTCACAGTCAACCTTTTGTTAGGCTTCTGGGTTGCAAGGAGAGCCCTTGGCATCCTACATTTGCAGCGTGGCATGCTGATGCAGACAGAGGGGGCTCCCTCCTTCTGTCTTTCCCTTAGCTGCCGCGGTTCCCTCAACTGCGGCATATAAGGGTTTAATCGGATGACAGGGCACGGAACCAACAGTAATAAACAGCTGGTTCCATGCTCCTATCGTGCAGGCACGTTTTGTGATCCTGCACGATGTCCTGAACATATCATATGTCCATTTGCGGGAACACCTTCCTCCACAAAACTTACCCATACATCCAATGTCATGAAGGGGTTAAGGTATTAAAACACATGGTGGATTTGCTACAAGTTTCGGTGCAAATGTTGTAACATATTTCTTGCAGATATATTGCAGATTTTACCACAGATTTTTCTAAATTGACTTCAATGGAAGAAGCAAAACCTGCACTTAAATCTGTAGTTAAACCTTTACTGTAAATTTTACCATCTTACCCTGAAGTCAATGTAGAAAGATATGCACTTAAATCAGAGATAAATCAGCAATTAATGCACAACAAAATCCACATCAAAATCTACAGTAGATCCATCCCCTGTGAAAGTGTCCCAACAATCTGCTTAAACACTTTAGGTGAGATGTATGATCTAGGTGCAAACAGGCCAGTTCCAAATAGCTTTAAAGCAGTGTAGAATGCACCTGAATTTATGAACCTGTTCTGCTACAGGTCATAGATTTTGCGGTTTCTAGCTCTAAAACGATAACTCAGGGTCAGGTAAACCATTTTTAACTTAGTTAGGCTGTTCCTGCAGTAATGTGCCTAGTTTTGCCGTTCTCCAGTCATAAATGTGTAGAATCATACGGTTGTGGTGCAACACGCCTCCAGAATACCCCCACATTTTAGTCGAATTACAAAGTGCAGTGAGCATAATGCCTCTTATTTTAGTGTGTGCCTGTTCATGCATTTAGAGAACAGGGATGCGCCAGTTTTTGGGCTGAAAAGACACCAGAATGCTGGTGCATACCTGTACATACATGTCACCCTTTGTGGCCAAGATGTGGTAGCCACATGTAGATTGCTAATTGCCATACTTGTTCCGTACTTGTTAGATGTTTGGAGTTGATTCTTGGGGCCCACCATTGAAGTTGATTTTTGTGTTCCACCAGTGGAGTAATTTTTTGGGGCTCACCTGTGGAGTTGATTCTTTGACTTCATCTGTGGAGTTAATTTTTGGGGCACACCAATAAAATAGATTCTTGAGTCTCAACAGTGGAGTCGATTCTTGGGCCCACCAGTAGAGTTGATTCTTAGAGCAGCCACTGGCCAAGACTGCATACTACACATGACTCTTGCTTTCTGTCTCTCTTTTTCTGCCTTTCTATCTGAAAAGCAGCTACAGGCTTGCCATGCCTAGGGGACGACCATACCGCGTGGTTTCCCTTGCTCCCCTGTGGGCCGGTCCAAGCCTGACTGCACGTACATGTGCAACATGATCACTGGCAGTAATCCATGTGGATGGAGCAAGATTTAAGTGAAGGAATACAGTGAAGGAAATAATTATTTGATCCCTTGCTGATTTTGTAAGTTTGGCCACTGACAAAGACATGAACAGTCTATAATTTTAAGGGTATGTTAATTTTAACATTGAGAGATAGAATATCAAAACTAAAATCCAAAAAATCACATTGTATAAATTATATAAATTTATTTGCATTTTGCTGAGAGAAATAATTATTTGATCCCCTACCAACCATTAAGAGTTCTGGCTCCTACAGACCAGTTAGACACTCCTAATCAACTCGTTACCTGCATTAAAGCTGTCTTAAATAGTTACCTTTATAAAAGACTCCTGTCCACAGACTCAATTAATCAACCAGACTCTAACCTCTATGACATGAGCAAGACAAAACAGCTATCTAAGGATGGCAAGGAAAAGATCATAGACCTGCATAAAGCTGGAATGGGCTAGAAAACCATAAGTAAGATGTTTGGTGAGAAGGAGACAAGTGTTGGTGCAATAGTAAGAAAATGGAAGAATTACAAAATGACTGTCAATCGACATCTATCTGGGGCACCATGCAAAATCTCATCTCGTGGGGTATTCTTGATCATGAAGAAGGTGAGAGGTCAGCCTAAAACTACACAGAGGGAACTTGTTAATGATCTCAAGGCAGCTGGGACCACAGTCACCAAGAAAACCATTGGTAACACATTACGCCATAATGGTTAAAAATCCTGCTGTGCCCGCAAGGCCCCCTGCTCAAGAAGGCACATGTGCAGAACCATCTGCAGTTTGCCAATAAGCACCTGGATGATTCTGTGAGTGATTGGGAGAAGGTGCTGTGGTCAGATTAGACACAAATTGAGCTCTTTGGCATTAACTCAATTCACCATGTTTGGAGGAAGATAAATGCTGCCTACGACACAAAGAACACCATGGGAATATTATGTTTTGGGGGTGCTATGGGGGTGCTAAGGGCACAGAATTACTTCACTGCATCAATGGGTGAATGGATGGAGCCACGTACCATAAAATCCTGGAAGATAACCTCCTTAACTCCACCAGGACATTAAAAATGGGTCATGGCTGAGTCTTCCAGCAGGACAATGACCCAAAGCATACAGTCAAGGCAACAAAGGAGTGGCTCAAAATGAAGCACATTAAGGTCATGAAGTGGCTTAGCCAGTGTCCACACCTTAATCCCATAGAAAACTTATGGAGTAGACCAAAGAGGAGTAGACCAAAATTCCCCCTGACGTGCGCAAACCTCATCATCAACTACAAAACATTCTGACTGCTGTGCTTGCCAACAAGGGTTTTGCCACCAAGTATTAAGTCTTGTTTGCCAGAGGGATCAAATACGTATTTCTTACTGCAAAATGCAAATACATTTATATAATTTAAATTATAGACTTAAAATTATAGACTGTTCATATCTATGTCAGTGGACAAACTTACACAATCAGCAAGTGATCAAATAATTATTTCCTTTAATGTATTTGGGAGCAGTTGAGCTTATTTTACTGAAAACGATAAAAAGCTTAGCCAGTAAAGTATGGTAAAAGTCTAGGGCACTTGAAAGGTGTTGTAAATAAAAAGTATTTCTTTTTTATAAGTACTGTACTGATACCAAGGACTTATGAAATAAAATGTACAAGTTGTGAACAAATCCAGAAGTCAAACTACGACATGTTACATTTTTAATGGTCAAAGATTGACTTTACTTAGTGGGCTAAATTTTTAGAACATGGGCCAAATTGAATAGCCAAAACCACAATGAAATATTCGAAAACAAATTCAAGAAGCTTTAAAAGAGGATTAAGTGTTGTGCTCTGGTGGATGTATATGTGTTGTTGCAGGCTTTAAAACAGATTTGCTCCATAAATACTTCACACCTCCTCTGTCGAACCATAAACAACACCAGTCCAAAGTTTAAGAGTCAGATGAAGTAAAGCTTAGTAATTTGAGGGTGTAAAACTTGTAAATGTTGAATTGTGAGCACTTCAGCTCCTAAAGTGTCTTTTCTAAGGGCACCTGCTATTGTTGATCATTATTATGTAGATTTTAGACATTTGGCTTTATTATTAGCCCTTTTACAATGCAGATTATTTTTGAAATGTATGTTTTTTTTTTCATTGCCAAATTTGAGCCAGAACTTTTTTATTTTCCTGTTAACATAGCTGTACAAATGCCTGATTTCTGCAGGACAAATTCTAGTTTCCATTGTCGGTTGGCTGATGTTTTTTGAGAGATGTATGTATATACAGAGAAGGTCAAAAAGTTCATGAGTTATCCCATTGACGTCCTTATGGAGACTCATAAGCAGGCTTTAAAGTCGAATAGGGATAGACTATTGGTTCCAAGACCAAAACTTTCTAATTCTCCATCATTGAGAATTACAGGCACCTTTGATAATTGTTCCTCTAAGATCAGACAAATTTTAAGGAAGTATTGGAATATCTTACAGCTGAACCCAAATATTGCTGAGTTCATACCCAGTTATCCAGTACTTAACTTCCATATGGGTCATTGATTGGGGGATAGGCTTACACAAAGCCATTATGAACCGCCTCTGCAAAGTGGTACTTGGTTGGACCATAGGATAAATGGCACATTTAAGTGTGGGATATGTAAATCTTGTCCTTTTGTTCGCAAGACCAAAGTATTCAAAAGTACTGTCACGGATATTAAATACCATATGTGAGATTTTGCCAATTGTAAGACTTCTGCCATTGTGTATCTCTGTCAATGTATCTGTCCCAGAGACTATGTGGGGTTAATTAGACAGGAATTCTGAAGCCACATCAGAGAGCATATTGGGGACGTGAAGAATAGATGGGATACACTCATAGCCAGACATATCTGGGAGGTTTGTGTAATTGAGGTAGTGTGTTCATCAGTCAGACAGGGTGATTTTGATTGCCGTATGCTTCAGAAGGAGACCCAGTGGATCTATCATTTGGATTTGGTGGAACCCCTGGGCCTCAATGTAGCTTAATTTAATTCATTTATAGTCATCTTTTATTTTGATGTTTCTATTACCATGTATTTTATGCTTATTCATTTGTTCTTTGCCCTCTTTTTTATCTGTCCCTAATGGCATATTAGTTTTAGGTGGGGTATATGTTCATATTATATTTGTATCTAATTGGACTTTTTCTTTATCTTTTGTATATTTTACAGGTTATTTATACTTGCACGAGATGCTTTGTGACAATTTTTTGGGCTGTGTTCTTTTTGTCTATTTATTATGTTAATTTTTTTTTTCATATACATATCTCCTTTTTGGCTTTTCTTTATTATCATAATTTTTATTATTATTATTATTATTTATTTATTTTAGAGCGCATGTCAATTCTTTCAAAGACGGACCCGAACTGTGCTATGGAAACACGCAGCGGCGATCTCTCATGTGAACGCTGATGCGTCTTCCCCATAGCCGCAGTGATAATCTCACTGCTAATTGTTTAGATCCATCTCTGGGTCCATCCTCTCGGCCCCCGAGACGGAACTAAAAAGCGCTTGTAACACGGAGTGAAAACTCCGTGTGAAAGCCTTAGTTCCAGGGCTGTAAATTCGAGGGTTAATATTATAACATAGGTCAAGCAAGTACAAGGTGACAATAACTAACTACCAACTGGTCCAGAGGGAGAGAGGGCCCTGTCCATGAGAGCTTACAGTCTACAGGGATGGAAGAAAGAGACAGGAGGTGAGGGGCAGACATGTTTGTGGGGTGGAGTAGTGCAACGGGGTTATTGTTGGTTATAGAAGAAGAGATGGGTTTTCAGGTTACCTTTGAGGCTAGTGAGAGTGAATAGAGTCTGAGGTATTGAGGCAGTGAGTTCCAGAGTGTGGGGGAAGCACGGGAGAAGTTTTGGAGATGGTTATGTGAAGACCTGATAAGAGGAGAGCAGAGTAGAAGGTCCTGTGAGGAGCGGAGATTGTGTGAGGGGAGGTATCTAGAGATTAAGGCAGAGATGTATGGAGGGGAGATGTTATGGAGAGCCTTGTAAGTCATGGTTAATATCTTGATCTGGATTCGCTGGGCATTGTGTATCCTGTGAAGTGATTGGCAGAGGGGAGAAGCATATGAGTTACGAGGAGAGAGGTGAATCAGACGGGCAGCAGAGTTAAGGATGAATTGGAGGGGAGCGAGGGTGCTAGACGGGAGGCCACAGACAAGGATGTTGCAATGATTTTTATGTACATCTACATAATACTGGATTGTTCTATGGAATGACAATAGTTTCCTTTTATTTTAGTATTGGCCTGTGCTTATCCTTTAACACCCATTATACTGGGCTGGATGCCTTTGAATCTGTTGCCCGTTTTCACCATGCTTTGGCTTTGTTACCTTGTTTAAACTGTGGCTTGTTATGCTAGACAGGATGCTACCACACATGTTGTTAGTTAAATGAAATCGAGGCTTGAGACTCTGGTTTCAATATTACTGCGCATGAGCTTAGTTTCACTTGTGTTCTGTGAGTATTGAGATGATTTCCGGGGTCACTGCATGTCCTGCCCACAGCGTCCCATGTGTTTTGAGATGCCAGCCTGTTTTGGTGTTTATTAAACCTTGCATCCTGCATCCTAATCCTTTTCAAGCAACATGCTGTAAGTATAATATATCAATGTAAACAGGTGAAAAAATATGATCACAGGAAACAAAAGGAAAAAAAAAGAAAACAAAGAAAACCTTAAATGAAGTGCAGGTTATGGGAGTAAAGAAAGAAGTAATGTACAGTAAAAGAGGTGGAAAAAAAAGTAGAAGTGTGTGGAAAAAACAATATTGAAGCACATGATGAGATAAGGGCTGAAAGAGCTATAGAAGTTATCTTGAAGAAGAATAAGGAGACTGGAAGATCCATAGTAGAGATTAGCTGAGGGTATGGTAGGGCAAAATTAGAAGTAGAGTCAAAGGTAATGATAAGTATAAAAGTTGAAGTAGAGGTATTACGGGAAAATTAGACATGATGTATATGAGCACATACAGTCAATAAATCCTAGATGGGAGAACATGGGATTATGGAGGGAAAGGAGGGCTATGAGATGTAGTAAGTGAGTGAGAATAAGAAGAGCAAAAGTAGCTAAGTATAATTGTAGGTACCAAAGGTAAGTATGAGGAGACAGGGTAAAAGATGTACATAGGGCACCACTGAGAGATATAGAGTATGAGCACAGAGTGTAATAGAAACCCTGAGGAAGAAAATCTAAGCATAAGTCTGGTAGAATTATCAGAATGGAGGAGAAAATATGAAGTAGACAGGTAGACTTACTTGGGAGCTAAGGTGCAGAGGCATGCAGCAGGAGAAAGAATAGACTTAAATAGCATGCCACATGAATATGAACATGATGATTTGGTGCCTGTACAAAGGTCCATACTCCTTGGCTTCCTCTCAGCATCTACTTACCTGTATACGCAAATTTCCAGTTGATTCTTGCTCTGGGACTGTAAGTTGCTTTTTGAGCTTCTGCCTTTTCTCCTCCCCTTTTTTGAGCCTTTTTAGGCTCCAAATCTGTATCACTGTATAGGTACCAACAAAATACCTCACTTTTCTGCATATTTATTAGTGTGCCGTGGATTTTTACTCTAGTTGTTTACAGGTATACCTTTTGGTTTTTTCCTTCCACTGGAAACCTAGGGAGACATGTATAGAACTAGGCGCATTGAAGTGCATTTTCGCATCTACTTTTCAGTGTCAAAAGCGTCTGAATGCATGAAAGTGGTTTCTGTGCCTTCATAAATGGTGTCTAAAGTTCATCGCACCTCACCTGTGTGTTTGGCGCATTATGGAACTTAGGCGCATAATTAATGCACCAAACATGTATAAAGGCTATAGACAGGCTGGAAATAAAAGAAAAGTAATTAGAATAGCATGTCAGTGAATAGAAACTATGGTACTGATCCTGCTTGGAGGACCACAGGTCCCAGCAATACCTGTGCTGTGCTGGCTCTTGTATGAAGAATAAAGGATGAGAGCAGCAAAAATAAATTTCAAATTTAATGTAGTAAGAATTAAAAATGTAAAAATCTGAACAACGTCATCAGGGGGTTATTTAATGTAAAATTAGTTTAAGAATCTATTAATTTTAAATACATTTTATAGAAGATATTGTTATATTTTTGGGATATTATATATTTTAGATTCATTTTATATGATAACTTTTTTAATTAAATTTAAATAATGTAATTTTAGATAGTTTGATAGTTATCATAAACTACTTTTTTATTATTGTACTGGTGTAAGTTGAGAAATATTAGATATTTTTTCCACTTCGGCTCCTCAGGTTCAGGCAGACCACATTGAAATAGGTCTGCCTGTTCGAACTGTAATGCGTCTAGTTTTGCCGAACCATATTCATTTATGTGTCTAATACTGCGAGTGTGGTGCGACACGCCCACAGAATGCCCCCTCATGTTAGGCGATTAAAAAGTGTTGAGTCTTACGAACAATTCGTTTGGTGCATTAGAAATCGTAGCCGGCTCACTTTGGTGCATTTTACATCAGAAAAGAGTGAAAAACCCGATCATACATGTCTCCCGTAGTTTAGCAGTGTGCATACCAACACTTACCAATTTAGAATAATTTTGGCTCCACACCTGCCACTTTTTGATTTAAAATTTTTCTTAACTCTTTCTTAATGCTATTAACCACTTTTTGCTACAAAACTGAAGAAGCCTCTCATATTATCATAACTCCCAATTTCTTACTAACTCCTAGCGAACTACGATCAAAAGACTTTGAAAGTGAACTTAAAAGACATACATTATTTGAACTGCATTTAGCATCCCTTACAGGATACTACGTTGGGGAGAGAATCCCAAAAGGACTCAGAAGTAACTAGAGACCAACCTTATTTAGTGAAGATCCAACGCTTTGTAAAGAATATGAAAACATACTCAATAACTGTTCTTTTGATTTGATATTATTAACAATCAAGACCTTAACACAGAAACTAGAGGAATCCACAGTCTTCAAAATATACAGCTGTCAGATTCCCTATCCTCTGAAGACTGGTCGACACTAAAAGCCCATGTGGAGAAAACTATTGCAGAATTAAAGTCTCACACTGAAAATCAAAAACGCAAAAAATTCCTTAAAGATACAGAGGACTATCTCAATAACTGAGTCTACCATTGGAAAGACAATTTGTTTAACCAGAGATCATTAAACTCATATCGTCGTCCCACTCAGGGCCAATTATCTAGCTCTGGTAGTGACTATTCTTCCAACGGCCACAGAAATGATCAGTTTTTTCAGAGGCACCCTTTCTGTGCACCCCAAGAAAGGGGTCAAAGGCCAAATGCACAAGAAGGAAACACAAACCCCAAGGCGCAAGAAGGATAAAGACCCACTCACAGGTGAGTGCCATTTATTAGTCAATATTTCATCTCATAATCTCACCTCGACACAGATGTCTGTTTTGAGCAAAGGCTTATCCTTCTGTCCCTCTAAAAATTCAACACGGTTGACCTTGAAGAAGACCTCTACAGATTTTTTCAGTAAAATGCCTCAAGGCACATGGAGACCCACAATAATGAAGTGTCTACATTCCTATTTTTTCTATTGCTAACCTAAATCTCGGCAATACAAGCCATTACCAGCCTCCCAAGTCCTACCATCCAGTCGAGACCTATGTCCATTTAGTAAAAAGAGATGTTTCTTCACTCATCCACCAAATTAAAAGAGGTGAGTTGAAGGATCAAAACAACATCTCAAAAGAGAAAAAATAAGCTATACGTTCCTTAAAAGAATCTCAATTCCTAATTGTCAAATCAGCAGACAAAGGTTGTGCCCTTTTCCTCATGGAAAAATCTCAATACCTGGGGGAGATTGATACAGAAATCTCCAACTCAGATACCTACCAACAACTGACACATGACAACAAACCCCATTACCTCCACTATTCACCCAGCCCTAGAACTTTACCTTGACTTAGGCATCATAAACATGAAGACAACAGAGTTTCTCATCAATCATTATCCTGTTACCCAAGTCTTTTATATTTTACCCAAAATCCACAAGAGTTTGTACAATCCCCCTGGAAGGGTACCCAACTGATTCTATACTCTCACCTTACTAAATCATTCTGCAAAAGATACTTACACCACTGGTGGAAAAAAAATCACCCACTCCTCTCCACGTCTCTCCACTATACATGCCCACTCCTCCTTACCAGCCCAGAGTCTTCTCATCACCTGAGATACGAGTAGCCTATTTACATTGATGCAACACTACAAAGGCCTTGCACCTATGGGAATAACATTCAGGACCATGGAAAAACCTTTATCCTCGAATTCCTCCATATTGTTCTTCATAACATTTTCTTACTCTTTGCTTACATGGGGTCTAACTTAGCACTTCCCTATGGGAACATCTTTATGTCCTTATTTGAGGAAGATGACATGTCCAATAACCCTCTGTTTTCTCTGTTTGCCAATTTATGGTATCATTACATAGATTACTTTTTTGTGTTTGTCCACATACAAGCAGAAATGTACGGCTCACCTACCGGTATCGGTCTCGCCACTGCAGCTTGTATCGCCGACTTGCTCCTGTAGATGCACTGTCCCGGACTATCTGCGTCTCCACGGTAATGTAAACAGAGAAATAACGGTAGTTGCTGCGCCCAGCCTGGGCAGCGTAAACAACTTCCGGGTCCGGGCAACAATGTGCAAAAAACTTTATTGTAACCAAAACATGGTGCAGCAGTACAAAGTAGACTAGTAAATAAAAACCACTGACGCGTTTTGAGCGGTAAGGCTCTTGGTCACAGCATATTAAAATGGAAATTTTTCCTGATTTAAAAACAAGTACTAGCCAATAAAAAGCACTATCATGTTTACATCATATCCTGTGCTATAGAGAAAACAAACCATTTAAAGGGCCAGAAACGACAAAGTGGGATAAATGGAAGGCATTAATAAATGTACAACAAATACGTTTTGTAATTAAGTCCCTGTGGGGCTCTAGTTCCCAAATTTAAAATCCAATATGGGACTTCCGGTTCCGGTGCCACCATGATGAGAGGTTGGAGCGGGAGCTCCTGGACATCGGGGCGAAATAGACATCCCAGACCCTACACAAGAGCCCGAATGCAGCCCAAACTCGACTGAGACCCTCCAGAGACTCACCGGAGCAGCCCAGGACCGCCGTACATCGCGGCCAGAGCTGAAGCGGCGGAGCTCTAAAAGCCTGTGAAGACGCGCGTCTACCCAAACCCCGTGAGCCTCAGCAGCTACTGGGAAGGGTGCAGCCTGCTATTCCCTGGCGCAGCAGCGATCATCCACACTCCCGATTCCTGCCCGCGGAGAAATGATACCGGGAATCTCCGAACAACACTGCGGGACCCAAGCTCTTCTATCAGAGGGGAGGCCTGCTCGGGAAGAGCAATTAAGGTACTGAAGGGGCATGCTGGCTAAGATAAAGGGCTGATTTAACCAAGGGCGCGCAGCAGACTCACCACAGTGCCTCCCCCCTTACCTCACCTTAGGGGACACAGGATCAAAGGCCCATCGGAGGAATTAGAGGGCGGACGCTATCTTAGGAACTCAGGGACCTGAGGCTATACACCGTCGCCTCTTTTACTGCCCATAATAGTTCAGAGCCCTATTGTGAAAAGACTTTTACCAGGCACTAAGATGCCTACTGAAGCCTTAAGTTGGAGACAGGGTAGAGCACCTGTTACTGTCCCACTGCATGCCATTACACTGGCTAATTGTCAGCGTCCAGAACTTTAGTGCTAACAGTCAGACACCGGCGGCTACACAGCCACTAGCAGCCGTGATTGTGTTACACCAACTACCTCTGAAATACAACGTGGGCAAGCTTGCTGTTTTGGGACTTACAACCCTTCCCACGCTATATCTCCCACTTTGACCAGCTAGCTCTGCTTCAGCTTCGGAGACCCAAGTTCTACGCACTTAGGCCATTATTTCATCTCCCAAACCTATATTGCGGGACTTATATCAGTACCTGTCTATGGAAAAATTTGTGTGCAAGATGGGACGCACGAAAAATGTTAAACAACTGGGCAAAGATGGCAAAAGTCAGGCCCCTGTCTCCCCTGCACCTCCCTGCCACATACAGTTGCAGGATCTGTTGGTTCATCCTTGCCCCAGCTCAGATTTGGACACCCCGACAGCTCCCCTTTTATCTTCCGGGGAACAGACCACTGCTCAGGCACTAATCATGGATGCTGGTCATCTCCAGATAGACCCTGCCAGTACTCAATTCACAGCAATTGTGGCAGAAGTTGCAAAACTGATTTCGGCAGGCCTCCAGGCTTCTCTTACTGCCTCGGTGGCGCGTATGGTGGCCCAAGTAAAAGCAGAAGTTAAAGTACATGCGGAACTCCTCAACGACCAGGACCTACAGCTTCAGGATCTTGCCAGTGACATGGATAAAGTCCGATCTGAGCTCTCCAACTTGGCCCTGGAAAATGGTCGCCTTAGAGACAAGTTGGACGACCTCGAAAATAGATCGAGAAGGAACAATTTGCGAATAATAGGTGTCTCTGAGGCGATCCCAGCAAGTGAACTCATTAATCTCTGTGAAAGAGACCTACCAGAAGCTTTAGGCCTACGAGGTCCGTGTCAAGTCGAACTTGCACATCGCATAGGTCCGGACCTGAGGTCGGGAGCCAAACCCTCCGCTCGTGCCAACAGACTGCCCCCGCTTGCTGATCGCCCTCGCCAGATCATCGCTAAATTCCTCGATTTTACTGACAAAAATGCGATCCTCCGCGCCTTCCAACAACTTAAATCCGATCTTATCTTCAGAGGCAGAAAAATATTAGTGTTCAAGGACTTTTCGGCTGAAGTGGTCCAAAGACACAAAACCTTCTCCCCATATGCTCGGCCCTGTTCCGTAAGTAGGTAAAATGCGCCCTACTTTACCCGGCGATCCTTAAAGTTTTCCACAACAATGGCAGCATATCGACGTATTACTCACCGGAGGAAGCGCAAGAAGCTATAAACAATGGCGTCAAGGGAAGCGCAAGACCATCCTCACCGTCTACCCATACTCGCCCCTCTTCACCAATGAACACCTCTTTCGTCTCCAGGAACAATCCTCTCCCCTTAGTGCGCACTAGAAGCTTTCTTGCACTCTCCGGGTGATTTATCCAATGATCCGAAAGTTTACGTTCCCAGTTTAGCTCTGTTTAAGTATGTCTTACCGGACCACTGATAATCAGGCCATGTCGATCCAGGACCACCCCATTTCTCTGGAGTGTTCTTGCTCTCTATCCTCTCGTTTAAATTCATGTTGGAAAAAAGCGAGGTCGCATAGCACATTCTCTGGGGAAATATTTGCTGTTGCTATATATTTTTTTCCCCTGAGGTGCTGGGCTATTTTTTAACTGTTAGTTGTGTAGGATACGTGATTTTGTCTTTTTTGTTTTCCCTACTGTCCACCCTCTCCCCCCTTTAACGGGTCTCGCAAAGGCATTCCATCTTTGAATTTCCATGATGAAAATAATATCCTGGAACATTAAGGGTCTGCGCTCCCCCAATAAAAGGATGATGGTGCTACGACATCTCAAACGCCTAAAAGCAGAGGTGGTTTTTCTGCAAGAAACCCACCTCTCTGAAGAAGACTTTGTGCGCATGAAACGTTTATGGGTGGGCCATATGTATGGCTCTCCCGCGGTCAGCAACAAAGCAGGAGTTCTAATTCTGGTAGGGAAAAATGTTAGGGGCCAGGTTATGAACCATAAACATGAAAGCAAGGGAAGATGGTGCAACATCACTCTCCGGCACCATGATGAACTTTTGTCACTCTACAATGTTTATGGCCCAAACTCGGGGTGCTCGGCCTTTCTCAAAACCCTAGAACCCATAATTCTTGGGGACACCACTGGAAGGAAAATTCTGAGAGGAGACATTAACTTGACCATGTGTGCCCTTGAAGACAGGAGAGGCAATCCTTCTTTGAGAGTTCACCAGGGAGCTAAACGCTCTTGTCTAGCGAGTTTTGCCAAACACCTTGACATACATGATATTTGGCGGCTCCATAACCCCGTTGGCTAGGAATTCTGATATTACTCTCCCCCCCCCCCTGATACGTGGTTCCGAATTGACTACATTTTTGTCACCCGGAACCTCCTGCCCAGGGCAAGGGACCGACAAATAGGTTACCTGGTTATTTCAGATCACTCCCCCACTGTCATGGATAGGTTGCCTAGAGGGACTGATTTTATTTGGAGGTTCCCAACATTTATGGCGAAGGATGAGGAGTTCCATTTTACTCTTCTGGGTTGGTGGTGGGACTACCACACATATAACAAAGATCACCAGGACAACCCGCAGCTATATTGGGACACTGCCAAGGCAGTCATTAGAGGGAAGTTGAACATATCTCGAGGCTTAAAAAACAATTCACAAATAAAATTAATCATTTTGCTAGTAAACTCCGTGAGGCATATGTCTTTCACAACCTCCCCCTCCCCAGAATTTAAAGCTACTTGGCAGGCCGCTAAGCGGGATTATGAACACTGGCTGGAGAAAAGAGAATTTTTATACAAATCAAATTCCGAGGCTAAGCTCTTCCGCTGTGGCAATAAACCTGGGAAGTTACTGTCTAAGTTTGTCAAAGGTCACCACCCCCCACCAACTCTTCCTTCGCTGAGAGATTGGGATGGATCAATCAAAATGGAAGGCGGAAGGGTAACGGAGATTCTGCGCTCCTTTTAACAAACTCTCTATACTAAAGAACATCTAGATAAAACGCCCTCACATGAATGGTTAAGCAAAATTGAAATCCCTCATCTCTCGACGGAGAAAGTATCAATGTTGGGGTCTTCCATCTCCGCATCTGAAATTTAATCAGCCATTACTAAATTAAAAGCGAATAAAGCACCTGGCCTGATGGATTTACGGGGAATATTTCAAAATTTGGAAAACACAGATTGTCCCAACCCTCCTATCTTTGTACAATTCATACCTATCAGGGTTCCCAATTCCTGACTGGATTTTCGAGATTTATTTGGGCAAACAAAAAGCTGAGATTAGCCATGGTGAGGCTGATGATGCCCAAAAAATCAGGAGGCATAAATATCCCAGACGTGAGGATGTATCATCTCGCCTGCAATCTACGGCACTGCCTGGATTGGGTTAAGAACACATCCTTTTATTCCAACACGGAGTTGAAAGTGGCACTGGCCTTCCCATGGAACTACATACTAAATTTTCATGTATCCCACAAGACATCAGATCCTGCCTTCTAATGCGGGACACAATTGCCAACTGGAAGACCTATCGCAAGTTGTTTAGAGATAAGTGGGAGAGGTACTTTCCAGGACTAGATGCCCCACAACTTACTCTGGCAGGTTGGAATAAAATATGCAAGGCCATAATAAGTGAAAGATGGAGGGAAACCTACTTTCGTTTCATGCACCAAGCCATATACGGCTTTACCATTCCCCAAACCCCTCCGCCCCCCATCGCAAAACAGCGTGCCCCAAATGTCAGCAGCCAAAGACAGATTTAATTCATGGAATGTGGCTCTGTCCGGAATCTCAGAGATTCTGGGGAAACCTTGGAATACTTTTGAGCTCAAAATGGAACCTCAAAATACCTCTATCCCCTGCCTGGAAGCCCTTTCTTGAATTTTTTTTTTCCATTGAAGAGATACGAACATTGGTTTTTCCCTTTAGACTTACCAAATGGTATCTAGAGGGGGCCCTAGCTGGCTCGCTCGGCTGCCTCCAACTTCCTGATACCTCACCGTAGTATTGAGTGTCGGTTTCCTTCTGCATCTGGGGGAGAAGCGCGACCGGCCTTCACATCGCATTATGGCCCTGCACATTAGGACCTACTACCCTGATCTAACCTTTGATGCTTGTATGATCCGTTGGAGAGGATATCCAATTTCCCCTTCCCCTCCCCTTCCCAATTACATGTCCCTAATTATTGTATCGTTCGGTGTGTATGTATGTCTTTTTGGTAGATGTGTTTGTTTATGTTTGTTGATTTAAACTGAAAATTGGTTTCTAGACTGGACTTCGACCATAGTGCTACGTGACACCTTTAGGGTCAATGACCCACTGTTCTGTTTCTAGACTACCAGAGACTCATGTAATCAATTGATATTGTGGTCGATAATACCATATAGTAGTACTTTGCAACCCTGATTGTTATCGCATTTTGTGATTGTATCATTTGTCAAGCCCGGATGAAACCTAATAAATATATAAAAAAAAAAAAAAAATCCAATATGCCTCCCTATATCTCACCTTGCGGGCCCAATCTCCGCCACGATACGGCTTATCCACCTGCTCAATCGCATAAAAAGCCAAGCTAGAGTTGTACATTTATTAATGCCTTCCATTTATCCCACTTCGTCGTTTCTTGCCTTTTAAATGGTTTGTTTTCTCTATAGCACATGATATGATGTAAATGTGATAGTGCTTTTTTATCGGCTAGTACTTGTTTTTAAATCAGGAAAAATTTCCATTTTAATATGCTGTGACCAAGAGCCTTACTGCTCGAAACACGTCAGATGTTTTTTATTTACTAGTCTACTTTGTACTGCTGCACCATGTTTTGGTTACAATAAAATTTTTTGCACATTTTTGCCCGGACCCGGAAGTTGTTTACGCTGCCCAGGCTGGGTGCAGTGACTACTGTTATTTCTCTTTTTTGTGTTTGGACAGATCCCCCTTCAAGTCTTAAATTTCATAGTCATTTGAACAACATCTACCCAGAATTACAATTCACACTCAACCAGGACACCACCAGGATGTATTTCCTTGACACAGTTATTATCAAAAACCCACAAGGACAGATTTTAATTGAACCTTATTCTAAACCGAATGATTGCAACAATTTACTCCACTTCTCAAGTAACCACCGTTCCAATACCAAAAAATCACATTCACTTTCCCAACCTAACTGGGTTAACCGTATAGTTTCCGATCCTACCACTAAAACTAGACTTAAAGGGTTGTTATTGTTTCATTAAATGGTCTTCAGAATAAGGGGACAGTGAAAACAAGCAACTTTGCAATTGGATGTCATTAGCAAAGCTGCCTTGTTCTCACAGTGTCCCTTATCTTGTGTTTTTATTTACACTGATATCCAGTGTGGATCGAATCCCTCCTGATCCCTCCTCCTTGCAATTCACTAGCTGAGATCTCATTTACATTCTGTACAGCCCCTGGGTCGATTCACGGAGCTGTGTCTCTGACTCAGAGTTAGGGGCCGTAGCATTTTCTGTCTCCATACCTAGCAGAAACAAACTGCAGCAGATTGTACAATGAGAAAACATGACAGTTTTGTCCCTGTGCCTAACTCTCCTGCATAGCAGATCTGTGCCGTTCTTAGAAAGCTGTAATACATCTCCAGCTGTGAGAGGAGATCAGTGCTCAGTCTAGATTGAATGCAGCCTGTGGTATGTATACAGCTCTTATAAAATAAGACTGCATAGAGAGAGACACAGTGATATGTGGACTCAGAGGGGAGGGGGGGCCTCAGGCCAGCAGTGAAGGGGGATGATGTCATCCAGCTGGAAGGGGAAGAAACGCCCCTGCATTCACAGAGCTGAGAAGCTAAGAGCAGTGTGAATCAGCCGAAGTAAGGAAGCGATACATCCCCTTTAAGGAAATGTCCCAACCTTCCGCAATAGAGGCTATTCGGAAACTTCATTACAACCTCTGCTCATCCAAACTACTACTAACAAACCCGTTAGAAATTATAATACTGTCAGCCGGATTCCACTTCTCCATAACTATCACCACTTTTCTTCCAAAATCCCTCTTATCATTAAACAACACTGGGACATCCTCAACAGAGCTACATCCCCTACTCCGACTCTGTTTCAAACATGACAAGAACCTATGGTGCCATCTAGTCAAGGCGGACTTAACAAAAAATCCAGGCAGTCCAGCACATTTCCGTGTCTCCTTTGTGCCTCGTGCTCTTCCATCATACGAGAAAATACATTTACCCACCTCTGCCCAATTTCACGAAAAAGCCGCAACGTTTCTTAACTCTGGCTCCAGGTGATAGAAAAACTGGAACAACCCAGCAGAGGTGGTAACAGAATTTCCCTCTTCATCATATTGGATTCAGGAATTAATAGAGAATATGATCGTGTATACAACTCTTAATTGTTACTAATATCATCTTTTATTATTCCTTTTCAGACAAGATGAATTTCAAATTCCCCTCCCAATGATATGTTGGTTCTTTGACTGGTCTTATTCTCCTCTATATTCCTCAAATACTTTACCACTTATTATTTAATCTTCCATTCTGCTCTCTATATCCTTTTCCATCTGGTATTTCTCATTTCCTTTGTCCTATCTCATAAGTTATTACACCCCAATTTCTTATTGTTTTCTTATTGTATTTCTATTTATTTCCTTATTTTGTTTCTCCCTCTCACCTACATGCTCCACTCCTATTTCACTTTCCCACACTTGTGCTATTCCTTTTTCTCATGAGAGTGCTACTCTTGCTTCTTCTTTCCTCTATTACGTTGCTGCCGCAACTTTACTGCGCAAGACAGATTTGTCCATGCGTACACAGTGAGTTTTGCGACCGCGGCCATCTTTGTACATCTATCCTCTGGCTTCCTGTTACTTGAAGGTCACTATGTGTACACGATTTCTCACACATGCGCCGTATCACTTCCATCCCAGCGTGCCAAATCAGTATGTCCACACACATGCGGCACGCTGTTTAAGATGCTACTCGTCGTCTACTCTGTTTCCTGCTGCATGACTCCCTAGTTCATCTACATGTGTACTTCATATTTTCTCCTCCATCATGATATCTCTACCATACCCATGCTTTTACCATACCTTTACTTTGATTTTCTCTTGTACCTTGGGGCATTTTTTAAACTCTGTGTTCATACTTCTTATCTCTCAGTGGTGCCCTACGTACATCTTCTACCCTACTTCCTCTTACTTATCTTCGGTACTTACACTTATACTTAGCTACTTCTACTCTTCTTATTCTCACTCACTTACTACATCTCATAGCCCTTTCTTCCCTCACTAATCCCATTTTCTTCCATCTAGGATTTATTCACCTTTACTCATGTACATTATACCTAATTTTCCCATCATACCTTCAAATTCAACTTCAACTTTTATACTTTTCATTTACTATGACTCTACTTCTAATTTTGCCCTACCTTACCCTCGGACAATCTCTATTATGGGTCCTCCAGTCTCCTTATTATTCTACTAGATAACTTTTGTAGTTCTTTTTAGCCCTTATCTCATCATACACTTCAGTAATTTTTCAAAGACTTCTGTCTTTGTTCTTTTTTCCCCCTCTTTTACATTACTTCTTTCTTTTCTCCTATAACCCACACTT
The DNA here is from genome assembly GCA_025379985.1 of Phyllomedusa bahiana. Taxonomy (NCBI): domain Eukaryota; kingdom Metazoa; phylum Chordata; class Amphibia; order Anura; family Hylidae; genus Phyllomedusa; species Phyllomedusa bahiana. Next base: position 9,551 of record JAODAL010027048.1, on the reverse strand, counting down.
CAATTTCTTTAGTTTTCTTTTGTTCTTCCTTTTGGTTCATGTGATCATGTTCCTTTTCCCATTTACTTTGATATATTATACTTACAGTCTGTCACTTAAAAATGGATTGGGATGACCCAAATCATCACACTCAATGCAGGCATTTCACTCCCTTTTTGAAGGATTGTAGGATCAACAAACCAAACTCACCAATAACAGCTTAAGTGAAGTCTTTTACGCTATCTCAACATCCATACAGACTCTTGCCACAGGAAACATTGAATTCTACAGCCTTACAAATCGAGGTAACTCCTTAATCCTTTACTACTCTCCAACATCCAGTTCATTAGGTCTATACTCATTGGCATCTTCCCAGCATCTATTTACCTATACAAGTTGATTCTAGCTACGGGACTGTAATTTGTTTTTTGAACTTCTGCCCACTTCCCCTTTTAAGCCTTTTTAGACACCAACTTTGTATCACTGTATGTGTAACAATAAAATACATAACTTTTCTGCATATTTGTTAGTTTGCCATGGATTTTTACTCCAAATTCCTTAAGCATCTTAGAAATGACTGATTTCTGAAGACCTTCACTTTAAAGTTGACAGAGAAAGGTGCATAAAAAAACAACTTGTGAGTTCCATTTCTGTGGGTAACCCTTTTAAAAGAGTGGGGAGAAGATGGCTACCAAACTTCATGCTGAAAAGAAGAAACTGAAAAACTAGATGTTACTACAGTGGTAGAATGTAAGATTGCAAGCCTTCGAGGGCAGGGTCCCCTCTCCCTCTGTACCAGTTGTTAAGTCATTTATCATCACCATTGTACTTGTTTGGTCTTATGTTATGTATGTATCCCCCCGCGAATGTACAGCACTCTGGAATCAATAAAATAAAGAATAATAATATATGCTCAGCTTGCGAAGTCTAAAAGAGATACGGCAACTGAAAGCTGCTTTAGGTAATGTTTCTACCAGCTACAAACAAGAAAAAGTCTATGTGTATAATGAAGAAACAGTATTTGATAAATATTTGCTCTTTCATTCATAGCATGAATGTGGAGCTACCACCTATAACACTATCATGTAAAAAAGCACCAGAATTTCTAACATCTTCTTAAACACAGACCATGCCAAATTTAGGCTGTTTTAATGGCCAGAAGATCCCTCCAAGTACAAAAATAGGTATATGTTATAAAGTCTCCCACCAATGAAAATAAAATATACTGTATAATCTAATTTCTGCACTAACCATCATCATGTCATGTAGCGACCCACCAAATGTTGTGTTCTTCTATTCTTTGTGTGGCGGATTCTCCGCTTCTCTGTCCCTTTGGTTGTTTGCAATGCGGCTAGCATAGTTTTCTCATATGTATACAAAGCATATGCTACCGTGAGCAAGGGCAATATGTAAAGCCCAAATGCATCTTTTGTCTTTCCTGTGCCCTCTGTAGGTTGGATTTAAAATAAAGGACAGCATTTTATTCACCTTTACAGCTGGTTCCGATATACTACCTTTTTTGAAGTTACATTTGGGCAAGGTTTTTTGACCGGGGCCAGGAACCGTGTGGAGGTAGCGGATCCAGCGGGTGATATAAGTCTGATCAAATCTCTCGGGGTAGCTACAGCCGTTTTTTTTTCCTTTTTGAAGGGATTTGTTTGTATGCCTTGGTTATTTCAAGGACGAATGCATATCTCTATTTCTTCCTGCACCATGCCTCCACTTTTGGTTCTATTTAAAAGTACCTTTCTGCTTTCTTGCTTTAACAATATGTTCCCAATTGTCAGCATACAACAACAAATTTTACTAAGTGATTTTTTTGGGGTTTTGACGAGCTCGTTTGGGACTATCCCTTTTGTCTGCTACCTGCCCTGACCTCTGTCTTGTTTCCAGTCATGACTGAATTGTGCCTGCTCTGATCTATTACAGACAGACCACAACTATTGTATATCCTGGTCCACCTTTACCACACACTAAAAGTTGTGCCTGCAGGAGACTGTGCCGACAGTAGTGGCTTATTTTGAAGCAATGGAGTATCCAGAAGCAAAGTCAAAACCTTCTTTTGGAGGTTAAGGTTAAAGACTCCTCACCTTCACATAGCTAGATGCCAAATCCACATGCAACGAGGGATGTCATCAGGAAAACCTCATGTCAACATACAGATTACACTTTGCTTTTATACTTCATTATAGATATGCAGTTCAAACACTGTCCATGTTTTATTTATTAATGGGAACATACTGACATTCAGTGCGTTCTTGCTGAAAGAACAGGGCACAGCTTAAACACATTGTTCTCAGTTTTTCCTCTGTTAAGATTGTATGTGTTTTGTTTCCTACTAGTCTTGTTGGATGTCAACATTTAAACACAATGTAATAACTCATTCAATATATCATAATTTATTGTCATTTTTGCATTACTTGCAATCAATAATAGATATTGTTGAGTGTTTGTATCCCTTGGTGCAGCTAGTGAGGACAATTTGTCCCCCCTTTTCAATGTTATAGCAAAGTATACCGATAAAAACTCTGCATTTACAATAATCCATTTAACTTTTTTCTGGGCCCTCCAGATGAAAAGCCCGAACATAGTCCCTTAGTGATATTAATAAAAGCACCACACCCTTATTTGTTTGTCTCTTTAGTATAAAAATATACCTCTGACTCACCATGTGAAACAGAAGTTTGGAGCAAACGACAATGTGAAGGCTTGAATAGTCTTGGCAAAGTTTTTTGTATGCTGGTATTCTGATACATAACATTATCCAACAAACCCAGCCAATGATTCAGCATTGTCCAAGAAAGCTTAGCTTTAAATGAAGTGAGGCATGAATTTATTTGTAAGTTTAAAAATTGTATATTTCCAAGCACAGAAACAACTTTTTTTTTATTTCGCACAGTAAAATGGATAGGATAATATGTGTAGATACTAATACTATTGTTTCTATAGTTTCTTAGATTTTCTTATATCTACCTATGAAATTAGCCCTAATGTGTGTCTGTAATAGTGAAATGTAATGGGGAGTATGGAAACCTTTAAGCTCAAAAAGAGCTACCACAGCAAGACCTGCGGAATCTAAGGCTAATTTTCCACGGGGTTAACTCGGGGGATAATTAAAGCCCCCCATTACATCGTTCCGGGGGTTGGGGGGCGGGAGCGGGGGCCGGCACCCCCCCCGGCCCATAGACAATCACTGCTATCGCCGCCCCCTAGAAATGACAGTAATTATCTCTCCCCCCCCGCCTATTTGCCGACAGGGAGAGGAATAAAACCATATTCTCTATAGAACTGTGGATTACCGTAATGAATGGTCCGTTTTCAGCCCTAATTTTGTGCACTTCTGCGCGTAATTACGGACCGAAATACGGCTCATTTTAAGCCGTGTGAACATGGCCTAAGGGGCACCCAGTTTCACAACATTTAACACCTGTACAAGGATCTTGACTTTACTGCAGTAAGTCAGACTACGGAGGAGCATGGCCAGGAGATTACATCACAGAAAATTAGATTGTGATTCACAATACACTCACTCTGTCTCTTCAGGCTGTTGGTGGTTACACAGCAGTGATTACCATTTCTCACATCTCTGTAACTAGCTGAGCCATTACAAAGAGAAGTACAGGTGATGTTATCTTCATTAAGATGATGGTACATGTTTTGTGATGACTGAAAACAATGGCTTTATCTGTAAATAGAAGATACTCTTGTTAGAGATCATTAGTTTGCTCTGGTGCTCAGCCTGTCCATGGGTTAATGTCACTCACTGTTTTAAGCACTCTAATCAGATAACAGAGTTATGGCCAGGCATCCAGATAATGATAGAAACCTCTGTGCACTCAGAGCATATATAACATCTCTTATCTCATGACTAAAGTAAAATCTTTTGAGTAATGTACTTAAAAAAAGTCTACAATTAACTTCCTCTATGTTGAAATCTAATCTTTTGTAGTGAGAAAATCTTTTTAATGGGTCCCTAGAACAAAGTTGAATGGCCTCCATGTTCTATCATATGACAATGCATATGACATCTGACAGGCCAGGTTACAATTTTTTGTAATGATTCATACATTCTAACCAAAACAGCCCCTATACAAAGGAGTCCTAATGCAAACCGGTGAAGAGATAAACACATTATCAAATCTTTTGTGTAATTGCTAGACATTATTTGTCCCAGCAACCATCTAGTAGAAGGAGATGAGCAGAGAGGCAATGCTAGAATATAATTAATCACAGCAAAATACAGTATTTTCATATATTTAAAGAGGACTTATCACCTCCAGGAAATTCTCATAAAGTAAGAGAAGACTAAAATATAAACACTTTCTAAAAAATATTTCATTTGGAAAATGAAATAATTTAACATGTAATTCTGGAAAAAAAAAGTGCTGGCCCTTTTAGAAAGGGAGACTGAAGCCAGCCCAAGTAGGGCTCTTCACATTATGATGGATCCCTGTGTTGACAGGTTTGTGAAATTTCCTGCTTTTTTGCTGGGAGAGACCATTATGTAGGGGAGAGCCTGGAAGTTTGCAGCATGTTAACACTGGGGAGATCAGTAACACAGTCCAGGCAAAAGAGAAGAATGCAATCAGCACCTCATCCAAGGGCACCCAATCAAAAAGCCAGCCAGCCAGTGTTCACACCATAATACACAAATTATGTGGTAGTGCTCAGCAGCAAAACAGAAAGATATGGAAAATTTTCCAGACAAAAGTACTTGAACCACGGCACTCACCATAAAAATGTACTGGTTTTTATTTTCAATTCATAGACAAGCGGTAGTCATACAACAACACGTAATGATCAAGGCCTACTGCCGATTCGCGTCACTGATCAAAATCCCTAAGGGAGATGATGCCAACACATCTTATATCTCCCTTCCGCCTGTCAAGCATAATTAAAAACAGGTGACACATACTTCACAATGTGAACAAACAGAACTATTGCAACAAATATTTACAAAAATGAAAGATTATTACGGTTCGTAAAATCCATTCAACTTCACATCTTATTAGCCTGGTGTGTCTATCCTTTCCATTATTAGGAGAAAAGACTTTCCGTAAGCCAGGGAATCTAAGACAGCTAACATCATTGTTATGACATTATGCATATGAGTTATTAATCTATGGGCTCTTTTCTCAGATGTTAACTAATAAATATGTTCTCGTATATGCTAAATAGAGATCACATAGATTTTTCAATATAAAAATATCCACACTGACACCACAGTGCATACACTATGAAGTCAGTGCGATATTTATGATTACCTACTGGGATAGCTGATTGCAACCAATCTCTTTTCTTTTTCTTAAAGGGGTTGTCTCAATACAAGGATTGCTTTTTATGTTAAAAATCTTGCAAAGGCAAGTCACTTTACAATATGTGTCCATTAAACAGTGTCTTACCTTTTCCTAAATATTCCCTTTTGTATGGGCTGCATTGGCTCCTCAGATCGCTATAGCTACAGACCTGTTTGATCTCTCCTGATAGGCTCCCGCGCGGTTCTTAGCACAGACCGGGGTTTTTTCTCACAAGATTGTCACGCAGCCAAAAACCAGTAAACATGACCCCAATTCAAAAATAAAAACCAAAAAAAACAGGACGTATAAGAAATCAATCTATGGAGACAAGTTTTAAAATTGATTCGTCCAATAACCAATTCATCCCTCAGATTAGAGCATCTACGAAACAAAATGATCAGGAGCAAGCCAGTTTTTTTTTCCCTTAAATCTTCATAATCCTCCAGGAGGTGTCAATATCTCCTGATCATTGAATGTGATCTACCAAAGGGTTAACTTCAAATGAAACTATATATCTTTTAAAATCCTTTTGCTTCCTAACACCAAACAGTGTCTTTTGTCTCTCTTGATTAATGGCCCGTGTAAACGCATCTGAGATCACCGTCTCATTGTAACCCTTTGCTCTCAACCTCTCCACTAATTCAAGGGATTGATAAAAAAAATCTTGATAATTGTTATTGTTTCTCCGAAGTCTGAGAAATTGGCCATAGGGCGAACTCTTCCTAACATGTTTCAGATGAAAGCTACTCCTAAGTACAGCTATCCCCAATAATGCATTAGTAGATATGGACTTTCGATACCTCCAGATAACAACACAACCATCACTCTAAATTTCAATATCCAAAAATTCGAACTGGGAACCCCATCTTTTGAAGGGAAATGCATATTTAAATTATTTATGCTGATATATTTCGTTAACTCATGGAACTGTTCCTCTGTTCCTTTGCAGATGACCAAAACATTATCAATAAAATGTGAACAATGTGCAATATATTTTAGAAATGGGTTGTTAACATTATAAATACAGATCTCCTCCCAAAATGCTATAAAAAAGGTTTGTGAAGGTCAGGGCGACGGGAGTTCCCATCACATTCCTGACAGTCTTGTTCAAACCAATCATGCATGAATCTAAATGAATCAGTGAATCACACAGAAAATCAGCATGTACCTTATTAATCTCCATATGTTCCAAAAAAAGTCCAAATAGCCCTTATACCATCTTCATGCTGTATTCTGGTATATAGACTGACGATATCAATGGTCACCAGGCTTTAGTGCTCCAAAACTGTAATACCTGTTAGATCTTGAAATAAGACATTTGTATGCAGCAAAAAAGAGGGAACATTAGACAAACGAGGACGTAGATATACATCTAGATATTGAGAAAGGTGTTCAGTAATGGAGCCCCTACCTGCAACAATGGGGCGACCTGGAGGAGCTTCCACTGATATATGTATCTAAGGAGGGAAATATCAATTAGGTTTAGTCATGTGTAAAAAAAAACTTAGGGGGGACATTATAATCTGCCCCGTCGAAGCGCCGTTTTCGCCAGTTTTCCGGCAAATTTGCGCCTCAGTATGTCGGCGCCGAGGTGCGCTCATCATGCGGGTTTTAAAGTCCGCCGGGGCTCGCCAGTGTGTGCCCATGGGGGACTTAGCCAGGCGGGACTGCGCCTAAATTCCCACCCGACGAGTGCGATCATACATGCCGTGAAAGTCCCCGTGCCCCCAGTGTGTGGGCGCAGTACGGGGACCTAGCGCTGCGGGACGCCCTAATATTCCGCCGCCCGAGGAGGTGCCTCATACATGCAGTAAAAGTTCCCGCACCCGCAATGTTTGGGGGCATGCCACTTAGGCGGGAAAGGGACACCCTAACATGTATTCCGAGGACGGCGGAAAACACGAGAATCATTAAAGATGTCCGGCGGCATGGAGTTACTCAAAAATCGCCTTTATTAGGTTTAAAACATTATCAAAAAAAAGACCAAACCCACAAAAAAAACATAAAAAAATCACTTTTTCGGGGAATTTGGATATTGGAAATTCCGGGAAAAACGTAATTCAAATTCTGTAAGGGGATCCATTTGGGCGGCAAAACCACCAATCAAAAAGGAGCAACAGTGACCCATTAAAACCTATGGAAAGATTGACAATCAAAAACAAAGGCGGGACAGTTCAAAATACATAAAAAAAAGCGAAAAAAGCTGAAAAGGTTAGCTAGCGGGGCTTGACATTCGGCTGATCAGAGCCGAGCTCTTTTCCCATTGTTCAATGGAAATCGGGGACTGAAATCTCCCCTCTCAGCCCATGAACAAGGATTGTAAATAAATTGTTTTATTAAGTGTAAAAACATTCTCGTAAAAGAGGGAAACCTTCAAAAACATACCTTAAAAAAATCATCCAAAAAAAGCGTTTTTTCCCGGGCCGCGCCACAACATTATTGGGTATTTTGAAATTGCCGGGAAATACAGTAATTCAAATTTTTTAAGCTCTTATCATTGGTTTTTAGAAACCAACCAAAACAGAATAGGACAGCTGACCCAATAAAAATAGGGGAAGATTGACCAATCAAAATTTAAAGGCGGGGGCAGTTCAAATACAGTAAAAAAGGGCAGAAAAGAAGTGTTGGTTTGGCAGCGGGTGCTTTGGGTTTTCTCGGGCCCAAACAAGGTGAGCTACTTGCCCATTGAAATCAAGGGAGATCGGGGCAAAGAAATCTCGGCTCTCAGGGGCCGGCGGCAAGGAGTATGATTTAAAAAATAATTTTTTTTTAGTTTTTAAAAAATTTTCTCAAAAAGCTGAAACCTCTATAAACATAAATCAATCAAACCCTAAAAATGCTTTGTCGCCGGGACCGGGGGCTACAAAAAGGAATTTGATTTTAAAAAAATTTCCGGGAAACGTAATTCAAATTCTTTAAAACCTTCTCATTGGGGCGGCACAAAACCCGCCGATCAAATAGGACACAGTGACCCAATAAGCTTGGATAAGTGTGGACCTAATTTAAAGAAATTCAAAAAAATAAAAAAAAAGGCAGAAAAGGCATTTGGGTTTAAGCCCAGGTGGCGATATTCCCCAACAAATGTATGGGGGGTCCTTTTTCCTGGAGAAAGAAGGGGCGAAAAAGGGGGGCCCCCCAAAATTTTTACCTAAAGGGAAAAAAATTCTAGTCTTTTTTTTTGGGAGGGGGCTGTCCAAACCTTGGGGCCAACATGGCTTTGGCTTTTCCATAGATTCTATGGGAAAAGAAATGCAGAGCACCGTTTTGTGATGCTAAGTTTAAAAAACGCTTTTTGGACAAAAAAGTACACCCCTTTCCCCTTTTAAAATTGGGGTTTTTTCTAATGTTAACTTTATAAAACTACATGGGGAAATAAAATTAAATTTCCCCCGAAGGACTGAAACTTAATAAAAGAACAAAAATATTGGGTAACGAAAAAAAAAAAAAACAAAAAAACTTTTTTTCGCCCCCCAACATTATCCTTGGTTTTGAAAATAAAAAAAAAAAAAAAAGAAAATTTTTTTTTTTCCCCAATAATTTGCATTTTTTATAAAAACGTTCGGGCAAATTTGGATCTTATCATTTGATTTCTGCCATGTACATTTTTTATTGATTGCATTAGAAAACCCATAAAAACGTTGCTCGCTCTCTCATTGGGCCAAAAACTGCGCCTCTTTTAACTTAGCCATCACAAACAATCACATAGAAATCTATGAAAGTAGCTCGCCCTGATTGGCTAACTGGAGACCCCTTTTTCTCCCCCAACCCAAACAAAGTACGAGAATTTTCCCATAGACATAAAACTTTTAGGGCGCCCTTCATCGGCGCCCTTCTTTTTTCCCTTCAAATAGCGCACACATATGGGTGGATTCAACTGCCACCTGGGCTCAACTAGTTTTGAGCGATTTTTTATCGACAAAGGAAAAACGCAAGGTTTTATGGTGATCGAAATTTTCAGATTGCATAATTAAGGTTAAAAACGTGCACATCTATTAAGATCGGCCTTTTCGGGGCTTCCTGCATTTTGGCGGCCACAAAACAGATTACAGAATAAAACAGGTGAGATGTGTTGCGAATTTTATGACTGGGGTGGGGTAAAGGTTGCAATTGGCTTTAAAAACACATGACCCGTTTTAAACATGAAACCGTTCCTTTTCCCTTTGTGCCTCACGTCTCATAGGAAAGGGGGCGTTACTCTCCTTGGCCCAAAAAGCTCGCGAAAAATCTTTTCTGCACAGAGAAACCTTAATATTACTTTATCCTTTCCAATTTTGA